>VDFB02000008.1:140788455-140877719 GCA_007258455.2 Sequoia sempervirens
TGTGATTAAAGAATGAGTAGTTTGTGTCAAGAATCTAAATCTATGATATCTTAGATCAAGAATGGATAAGGAGAATATATAATTCACCTCAAAATTAAAAAAATTTATTTGCATTGTGAAAAGTAAGTACATTAATATATATACAAGGAAAATATATCTAATTGTGTATATATATGTAAGATAAAAAATATTTGTGTTGGAATGTGTGTAAGTCAATAAATAAATTATATAAAGAAGGGACTCAACTTTACACAAAATTATATTGAATATATAGAAATGATCATCTTTAAATAAAGACAATTAAATTAAAAATAATATAATTATACAAATTTTTCCTTTATATAATTAAAAGTTAGTATAAAATATACTTTACTTGTATTATTCTTATTAAAAATAATGAATATTTTTAAATGCAACTAATTGTTAAAATTTAAAAATTAATAAATTATAAAATTCATTTTCAAAAATCTTGTATGATAACTTCCAAAACATTAAGATATTTTGATTTTAAAAAATAATAAATATAAAATTATTATAAAGTTGAGCATAAATATAGTTAAATTCTTAAATACATTAAATTTTGAAAATTAAAACCCCATTAAGGTAAATTTAAAATTGTTAAAGCTAAAATTTTAGTTTTTATTTTAAAATTTGTAGAGTTAAAAAATCAATTCTAAGTAATTTGCATAACTTATTATGATTTTGTTCTCAAAAATAATTACTAGTAAATTAATTTAATATACACCATTTTTTTTTTTTTTGACATTGTTTTTGAAATAAAAAGCAGCAAAACAAGGGTGTTGTCCCATAAGTACAAGGCAACAAAGGCCATCCAGTGAAAGCACGTTAACAACACAGTGACAACAGAGAGAAAGCCATCACCCACATCACATCATCAAAAAACAAAAAGCAACAGTAACCGTAGGATAAAAAAGTTCTTCATGCAAGCATGAAACCAACCAAATAAGTCCAAAGACCCCCAGGGGTCCAACCAGTTCAGCAGTATTAACAAACAACAAGACATAGATATAAACAAGAACAAAAAGGCCCAATGGCTTAATTCTTTTCCTTCCTGTCAGGCATATCTTGAATAGCCATCGCCTAATCTGCCGTGAGGAACTCGAGCAGCTCCTTGAAACCAGCATCATCTTCAACATCATCCGCAGACTTGTCCTTCTGCAACAAGCAAAGACTGGTGGCCGACCTGTGCATGACCCTCAGGGAAAATTGAGACACCTTCTGGACCTTTTTTTCCAACCTCTCCAATCTCCCCTTCAGCTTGCCAACTTCTAGCCAAGCCTGATCTTTTTCCTTGTGATCTTCTTGCAAGGGGGATTTTCCTTTATCCGCATCAGAGGACAGGGGGTAATTTCCATCACATTGTCACCGGAAGGGCCCTTCTTGAAGCTTTCAAACACATGGGACGCACTACTCACCGACACAGATTGGCCTTCCCCACCCGCCACCTTTTCCTTCTGACTTTCACTGTCACTCCCATTATCCTTATTCGAATCTGAAGCTTCCTTAAGACTTCCCACCTTGCCCTACTTAAGAACCAGTCTATGAGATCTACGGGGGGTGTTAGCTTCTTAAGTGATCTTGATGTCAGAATCAATTTGATGGAGGCAAAATTTAGTTTTCTTAGAGGCTTTAGCCTTAGGGCACGGGGTAGGGGCAAGCCGCTTTTTTTCCCTACTCGTATCCCCCGGGCCCTTGCTAGGGGAAGTGCCATGGGGATGGGCTTTCAAGGCAGGATTTTTTAGGCATTTTTTCTTACTCAAGCTCGACATGTCCAAAATACTAGCAGAGGGGCGAGTAGAGGAAACCGAGGTTTCGTCAAGAGCAAGGAGAGATGGGACTTCTTGCACAGTGATAGGCCAAGCAGGGCAAAGCGCCATATGGAAATGATAGAGCCTAGACATAAGGCCCTGGTGAAGGATAGTATAATTCTTTCTAGAAATAGAGGCTTCATTAAACTCCGCAACAGTGCTATCAAGAGCATGATACAGGAAAAAAGGAATGGAAATATGCAGATGATTCCTAAGGTGGTTGAGGAAATTAAAGTGGTAATAATAGTAGACCCCATACCTTCCTTTCAATGTGAAATATTTCATGATCACCAAACAAACTCTATCCCATGGCTCCGGTAGCGCCTCACGGTCAAAGCCACCCCGCAACTTGACAGGTTTCTCCTCACTGCGAAAAAATTGATTCAAACTAATTTGATCTAACACTTTTGTAGTTTTCTTCCATGTTCGACCACTATTCAAGAGCCTCATAACTCTAGCAATAACCTCAGAAACTTTGAAGGAAATGCCACCAATGGTGACCCTACCCTCATTCCACGAGGTGACAAACTTATTAGACAAGCCCTCATTGTGACCAGTCATGGCCTCCATATACTGCGCAATTCCGCCCTCTTTGCAGACGTGCCAAATAGTGGCATCTGCCTTCCATTCGTCACACCTGTCCGGCTCCACACGCACTTTGTCCCCACCCATAGAGCCCACACCAAAGACGCTGACTACCAGAACAGGGGAACCAGGGCAGAAGAGTTGGTAGTCAATTCTAGAAGCATCGAAAGGGAAAAGGCTGGTGAAAAGAAACCAGAAAAGTCAAAAATAGAGGCAATAAATGTCACGTCTCGCAACCCACGCAACGACAGTAGCTCCCTCGTGCGAATCTCCCACAACATGTAAGGGCATGATATTGACGTAGTACTTAGCCGTCTCAAAAAATCTCATGAAATCCGCAAGCTTAAAATGTTGAACACAAAAATTTAGGGGGTTCAAAAAATGATGACTCCATCGGCCAGTAAGGGTAGAAAGATTTGCCATATCATCAGCCCACAAGAGGTCGTACAAGCCATCAGACAAACATATGATATCCATCACCTCACATAACAGCCAATTATTCAAAAGCCAGCGCCTGCCAAAAATTCTAACCAAAGTTAGGAGCCCAGCTAAAATAAGTAAGCACCATCTAGGACTCAACATTTAGATGTTTGAAATCTTCACTTAAACACACCAGAGTCAAAGGGGGCAAAGAAACCTCTTTTCGCCAACATTGAAGCCCTTCAGTATCAAGACCCGTCACCGCCAAGCTGTCAGCAGTCGCATTCAATTGAAAGAAAAACTAAAATTTAAATTATATGTGTATATTTTAAGTATAATATGATAATATAAATTGTATATTTAAATGAAATATATTTATTTATTATATATTAAATTTGAATGATATATAATATAAATTATATAACATATTTTAAAAATATTATTATATGTTAGAACTATGTATTTATATTAAATATGTTATAAAATTATATTTATTTCATATTTATTATTTAATTATATATAAAATTTAAATTATATTTTTATTTATTATTATATATCATATAATATACTCATAGTATATAATCAATATATAATATTTTTTAATATAGCATATGTCCTCTATATTATTATTAAAACAAGTGCCACGTAGTGGCGAGTACTTGCCTTTGTAGTATTGTAATTAAATATTTGTTATCGATGTAGATGTAGAATGTATTATGTAGTTTATAGATGGGTTGGCATAACATAGTAATTTAAGTCAATAATAGTTTGAGATCAAAATAAGCTTGACTTGTAAGCAAGAACTAAATAGTTAGAAAAGAATTGAACTAATTCACTAGTTGTGTTCTCAACCTAGCTTCTAGATTTCGATAAGCATTAGATGATAGGTTGACCTCAATAAGTCTGTGGACTGAACGTTTTCCATCCAGTTCCAGCACATCACTGTACTCTTCAACATCCCAGAAGTTTCAATCCATCACTACAACAAGGAAATGAAACCTAAAGCACTAAACTTTGTAAAAATTACACAACGAACTTTATTTTTTCGTTGAGAAATGTAGCGAAGCATTGCCAAATCAACAAAGGTACCATAATAGAAACACAAATATGAGGCTTGGGTAGAACCTTAGGCATCTTCCAAAACAAAAGACACATTACTGCATGTAATAGGTAAAATAAGCATTAAGAAACTTACAAAATGAAAGAAACTTAAAATACGTGATTCAGGCAATAACAAAGAAAACTAGCATGTCTCAACTGCAAAACAAAGGACACATTACTGCATGTAGTTGGTAAAATAAGCATTAAAAAACTTACAAAATGAAATAAATTAACTTAAAATACACGATTCAGGCAATAACAAAGAAAACTAGCATGTCTCAGCTGCAAACAAGGAGAAAATTATTGATACTATAGTAGAAATACACTGCCTAGTTCAATTTGGTAAAAACATATTGCTATACATCCTTTCCCAACCATAAGTTGTGTCACATTTTTTTGTCTAACATGCATCTGTATTATTTTGAAATTTATTAAAGTTGATATTAATTTACAGGCTATAACTCTACTGACAAGAATAAACATTTGAATACATCTTGTCTGATATCTCACATGCTCATAATTTCTTCTTTCTAGAGTACTATAAACCCTGAAGCACTGGTAAGAGTCAAAGATTAACCATGAGTACTAACTAGTTAATTTATTACTCGTTATGGATAGATTCAAAGACCTTAAATACTTTTCCCCTTTTTAAATTTTATAGAGTCTAAATGAGCTAACATGCATCACATTATACTACAAAAATATTCCAATATTATTCTTATATACTAAATGCAAACCATAAAAGAAGGTAGGACTGTTATAAAAGCTATAAAAGAATAATAAATTAATACTATAATGGAACAAAAAATATTCTAAGATGATGTAACCCATCCAGCTCATGTCATCTAAGTTTCTCCAACTTTTTCAAAATCATTTTTAGATTAGTGTTCCTTTTGTACTTAATATAGATCATGGTTTCATTGACTGTAAGGGAGTGAAATCAAAATTATTTGAGTAGGGATATGGAAAATACCAAAAATACAATATAAATTGTTATTGGCACTAAACAAAATATTTATTTCAATTTTAAGAAGATTTACATCTAGCGTACAGATCCCCAATAGTCTTGTTTGAAAAGCAGAGAATTGTTAATGTCTGGAAAAGGCCTCTAGAAGGATTTCTAAAGCTCAGATTCTATTTTGAAGTTATGAAATATGATGCCAATCAATACTTGTTTCAGCCTGTGATAGGTCGAAATGGAGTGTTAGAAATCAAGCAACAAGTTAAAAGAGTGCAAATAAACAACTTAAACAACCTACACTTCAAGATTAGCCTAAGTTAGAAACAAAACAAGACAAAGCCACAAAATGGAACTTTATACCTTGCGTTGAGTCGATCCTTTGGTTGGCCCTTCGATCTTTGATGTGTATGCTCCTTGGATGGCAAGATGCAAGCTAGATGAGGATGTGAAGATGGATGCAAGTGGATGAAAATGTAAAATGGCTAAGTAGAAGTTGAGAAACAAAACTGCAAGAGTTTGGCTAGCACAAATGATCTCCCCAAAATGAGAGAAAAGAGGGGTATTTATAGGATTTTTGGGAAAATTAGGGGAAATGGACGGTCAAGATTGATCCACCAAATATCAAGATGTAGGGCTAAGGTGAGTTGAGAACTCACAAGCCCTCACATCTTGACATGTGGCATGTGAGATAGCCCTAAAAGGTGAAGTGGACATGAGGTGGAAGGATAGGACATGACATGGAGAGGGTACAAAGTACCTTGGGATTGGACAAGATCTCCTCATAAAGGAGGTACTTGTCCCCATGTGGGTGAGAGGACATGTGAGGAATTAAAAATTCCTCAAATATTCACATGGGGAGATGGGAAATAATTTTAAATTCCAAAGGGTGCATTGGGGGATTAAAAGGTGAATTAAAAATTCACATGGGGAAGTGGAGTGCCTTGGATGAATAAAAAGGAATTAAAATTTCCTTGGGGGATGGGGAGAGTTGACTAAAGGGGGTGATTAGGATTGTGCAAGTACTTGATTAGATTAATTAATGAAGATTAGAAGAGGGTTAGATCTCACATGTGACTTGATGTGACAAATCAAAGATCACATGGGAAAGAGTAATGAAGGATTAGAGGAGGGTTAGGTGGCTAAGAGAGATTAGAGGCCAACTTGCAAAAGTTGGAGGATGTGACACATCCTATCAAGGATTAGACATGTGCACATCCTAATGATGGGATTAGAAGAAGGATTAGGATAAGATAAAAATGATGGAAGATGTGACATAAAGGAAATTAAATAAATGACATTTATTTAATTCAATTGATGGAAGGAGGATTAAAGATATAAGGTATTATTGACTAAATACCTTAGGGATTTGGCAGAATTAAAGATATTAATTAAATAGTAGTAGTATTACTTAATTAACGAAAATAAGACGAAAGATGATGAATTTGGATAAATTAAGTGTCCAAATTTAGACATCTACATTTTGCCCCTCTTTGAGATGACGTTACGAAGTAGCATCATTTCAAAGAATATTAAAACATAGAACCTAGAAAAAGATGGTTAGATTGGGAAAGATGCCCCAGTCATTCAAATGAGTGACTAGGAAGGGAAAAAGAAAATGATGAAAATTAGGGATGAAGGATGCCCCCTCAAGAGGACATGCGGGTTCAGGAGAACACGAGTGTGCTCTCGAAATGGATGAGATGATGCAAGGGGAGTTGAAGAAGATGATGCAATGTGATGGAAGATTGGGAGGGGAGCGTGATGAAGGATGAATGGATGGGGGGAATTTTAGGATGAGAGATGAAATGGAATCTAAATGCAATTTGCCATCGTCGAAGCACTGATTTTATAGCTATTAGTAGTGTAATGTAGAAAACAAACATAACAAACAAGAAGGTTATCCCAACACCCCAAAGTCATGGTGACTTTGGTCGGGCCAAGTATTGGGATAACCACAAGCACACAAGGATGCCCCAGCGTAACACAAGACCTCAGGGATCTTGGTGGGTACTACGTGGGACAGCCGAGAAGACAGAAAAGATCAAGATACACTCCTATGTTGACTAGTCAAAGCACACCATGATATGATGGATCAAGGCGACCATGAAAAGTGATGATAGGGAGCTCAAATGATAAACAAAAGCCAAAAGCAGCAAAAGATCACAATTAATTTCAAACGTCCTTTGCCATAGGATCAATCAAGGGGATGGATGGGATTGATGAGGTCTGTTAGGAATGATGCATCCTGTTGAGACCGATGATGGATACTAAATTAAAAGATTGATATGACGCAGGATATTCAGAACCGATTGGATCTGATGGTACAAGTGGATCTTGTTTGTTAAAGACCAGCTAGATAAGGGTGTAGCTTGACGACACAACACAAGAGACATGACATAAGACTGACACATCCTAGCGACCTAGGGGCTCGGGGGCCGATCAAAGATTAGCCTTGCCTACGTGGAAGCGCAGAGCCCTCGTAGTTCGATAAAAGGTTGACGACAGACCATGATGGAGATTTTGATGGATGACCAAGACAGGATGGAGAACAGGAGAAAAGGGGAAAATATAGATTGATGATGGATGGAACAGGATCAGATGGAAAAAGTAGAGAGAGATTGATGATAGGCGATAAAGGGACAAAGTGGACAATGAAGATCGATGATGGAACCCCGGGGGCGGATCAAATGATCGACCTTGCCTACGTGAAAGCGCAGGGGCAACGTAGTTCGACAGAAGGCCAAAGACAAATGATGGATGAAAGATGATGAGATAACCCTAGGTAAGGGGATAAAATGATTGGACTAACACGATGGGACAAGATAGACCTGTTGGATTGGATTGGAGGATGATGGTGATCATACAAAGCTCAGGGATGGGATAGTTATCCAAGTCATCAAAAGATGAATTGGGAGGACGATATGATGGATAGATGGATGATGAGATAGGATAGGAGATTGAAAAGATGTGTAAAAGAAGCAGAAGTGATGATGATGAGATAGATGGAATTGGGTTGGGTGGGGAAAAGCCTATAGCGAGATACCAATGACAAGGTATTATGAGGTGGGATGAGGGTAGAGGATGGGGGGGGTTTTGATGGAATGAATGATGTCTCCAAGGACTGTATCACAAAGGAAGATAGATGCCCCCACTCTAGATATGTCATGTGCGGGGAGGAATGAAGGATGGAATACAAGGGGATGGGAAGATAAAAGAGTGAGATGGATGAAGATAGGATGCATGGATAAGGAAGGGAGATGGAAGGTAGCATGACGGGTGGATAAGGAAGATAGACGAGTGCGAATGAGGATTAGGATAGTGTGCGGATGAGGGAGATTATGCTAAGAGGTGCCCAAAGCATGCTTATGTTTTCCCTATTGTTATCAAGACCACAAGGAGGATGGAAGGATTGGGATAAATGAGATATGCCAAGAAGGATGTGTAAGCTCGATAGGATGGAGGGGATGGACAAAAATGATGTATAGCAATAAGATGGGTGCATAGCTGAAAGCGTAGCAGGAAGCATAGTGGATGGAGGGAATGCATATGAGGAAGTTGCCCCCAAGTGCAGATGGGGATTTACGCATGACGCCTGTTTGCCAGGTTTTCATCATGGTACTTATCCAAGGCGCTTGTTTGCCAAGTTTTCACCATTGGATGAATTATTTCTCTTTACTATTTTATTTTTTTGAATTTTTGATTTTTTGACTTTTTTGGATTTTTTGGATTTTTTGACTTTTTTGGATTTTTTGGATTTTTTGGATAGTATGCGGAAGGAGATGGATAAGGATAGGGAGGAAAATAAGTGGATTTAGAAGACATGCGATAAGGATATGGATGAAGGACTCAAGCATCAAGTTCCATATGAGGTATTAAGAGCTCATGTTTGAACTGACTATTGGATGTTGGTACAACCTTAGGATAAATCGATTATGCTAGAGGATGAATGAGAGGGATTTGATGGGGGAGATACATGGGATAATGGGTGGGATATTGAAAAGCATATGGATGGAATGATGGGGTGGATATGTGATGGGGAGATGAGTTCAGGACCAACATTGGCACATGTGGTGATGGATGTGAAAAGATAAGGGGACCAATGGATGGAGAATGTGGGGATAATGGAGGAGATGGAATAGTGAATTTCGGGACATAGGGACCCAAAATAGATTTAGGAGATGAAAGGGGTGTATAATTAGTTTTTGGATTAGCAACTTTGGATGTTCTTACAGATTTTTCATTTGATGGCATTGCATCTTTTTTCTTTGGGATCCACATGGTTTTGATCTTTGCTTTGGTGGCTCTTTGCGAGCTATTGATTGGATTTTGATTTGGGATTTTGTTTGTCTTTCCTTTACCATGTCTTTTAGAGGGGACATGGGAAGCGTTGGATTCATGTGGGTGTTTAGATTGATGCATTTTTTCTTTGGCATCCAAAGTGCTCGTACTAGCAATGGGATGGGTGTGAGGGGATGGACGGTGTGGAGCAATGGAGGTAGGAGTATGGGGATTATGTGTAGATGGGGGATGTTTAGGTATGTGCCTTTGTTGATCCTGATTATGGGACATGTGAGAGGGATGTTTATGATGGATGACATGGATAGGTGTTGGATGGGTGAAAGGATGAGATGGAGGAGGTGATCTTGGGATATACCAACCCAAGATGGATAGAGTGGATGAAGGGACATAAGAACCCAAGATGGATGCAGTAGATGAAGGATGGGAGATCGTGGATGGAGGGATGTAAGGACCCAAAATGGATGGAGCAGATGAAGGAGGAATATGGATGGTTGTTTTGAGGTGATACAATAGAGGAGGAGGGATGGCAACATATGATTTGTTAGAGCGATGGGAAGAGCCAACATTTCTTTTGGAAAAGGCTCGTTGAGGACGTCTAGAAGTTGTACCAACATCTTTAGATTGTGAGTCTTGAGAAATAGATCCAAGACCTTGCATGCATATTTGTTCTTTGACTTGGATGGGCTCTAAAATACCTTGCTCGTGAAGGCCTAGACCTTTTCCTTGATAGTTCATGTTCTTGAGCATTCGATCTATGATAGAATTTTTGTTATTTTGAAAATATGATGCGAGTCCATTATTAGGTGGGGGATGATGGGTGGTATATACACTGTGTTTTTCTTCTGCAAGGAGGCCACCATGGAAGAATGTGAAAGTACCAAGGGGATATGCAAGCGGTGTGGGGATAGCATTTTTAGGCGATGATGGGGGATCATGAGAAGGAGATGGTGGGATAACAGCATCTGGATGGGTGGTATCGGGAGAGGGATTAGGGGATATGATAGGATCTGATTTTGTGGTAGTAGGCTCATGCAATGGAGATGGAGATGGAGCGGTAGAATCTTGAATGTCAAGAGGATCATGAGATGGAATGGATGGGGGACTGTGATCTTGCGGTAGACTAGATGGGATGGTAGGATCTTGATCAGGAGGAGGGGATATGTTGGCATGCTTTGGGTCAGGCTCTTGGCATGACTCATCGTGTGTGAGAGGCATGATAATGGAGTCATGGGGGGACTCTGCAAGTGGGGAAGATGGAAGGATGGAGGATTCAAAATATTCTTGGGAATGGATACTAGAAGTGGAAGAAGTGGATTGGATTTGGGTGTCGTTGATAGGTTCGATGACTCTTGGAGTAGGAGGTGGATGTTCAACGGATTCAGAGAATGTGACGGTAGGAGATGGGGGCTCAGTGGATTCAGAGGATGTGATGGTAGGAGATGGGGGCTCAGTGGATTCAGAGGATGTGATGGTATCGTCAATGATAGGTGTTGGATGGAGAAGGGTTTCGTCACTAACGACCATGGATGATGGGTTGGGATGGCATGGTTCCATGACTGCAATGTGTGGAGTGGGGGATGTTTCCTTTGTTATAAGTCCTTGGAGAAACTTGGATATGCTAGGCTGAGATGGCGAGGTGGGAGTGGATGATGGTTTATGGATTAGCGGGGGATTAGGACTAGGGATTGGTGGGCTGGGATTAGATAGGGGAATGGGATTGGATGCAGGACTGGGAATAGATGGGGGATTAGGTGAAGGGTTAAGATAGGGGTATTGGCATGGTGAATTAGGACACAAGGAGGTGGGTGGTGGATTGTAGTAAGGGTATGGGGATGGTGGATTAGGATGAGAAGATTGAGGTGGTGGATGGAGATAGGGAACTGCGGTTGTCGGATTAGGATAAGGATAGGTTGGTGTGGATGTTGGATTAGAATAGGAAGGTGCGAATGTAGGATTAGGGTGAGCAGATTGGTATGGGAGATTGGGGTAGTGGGTATATGTGGATGAAGGGTTGAGATAGGAGGATGTGGATGAGGGATTAGGATGAGGGTATTGTGGTGGCAGACTAGGATAAGAGGATGCAGGTGTTGGATAAGAGGATGATGTAGATGGAGGATATGATGGATATGATGGACATCCCTTGTCAAAGGTAGCATAAGGAGTGTGATTAGGCATAGATGGAGACATGATGGGATAGCTCGATGGGGTGATTGGATTTTGGAATGTGAGTGGAGAAAGCTTACTAGCAATGATAGTGTCAAGGGGATCTATGTCGTACACCTCTTGATCAACAAGACTTTCATTATCGTCGTCGACGTAATTAAGGTTTCCCTTGACCACTATTGATGGAGGATAAGAATTCATGATGATGAAAGGATAAAGATGATGGATAAAGATTTTGGGTGGAAATGGACAAAAGCCCAAATTGGGATTTAGGACAAGCTCAGATCGGGATTGGATTAAAGCTCAGATTAGGATGATTGGATGATACGATGGGATTGATTTTGATGATTGGATTGGATGATCAAAGGATGATTACGACACCAAATCTAATTCGAGATGGAAGTAGATTGATTGGGTCGAAGGTGGATAGGGATGCAATTGGATTGGATTGGATGGATTGATCGATCAATTGAAAGTTCGGATGATGGATTGGGTAGGATGACGAAAGGGACTGTAAACGCTGTTCAGAGATTACCCTAGGTGACTTAGGATGCTGATTGATCGGATTAAAGGATGAATGGATGATTGCGGCACCGAATCCACTTTGAGATTGAAAATGGATTGATTGGGCCGACGATGATGATTAACTTAGGATGGATGACAACCCTAAGAGGATATTAATGATGATGATCAGATCAGACACTTCAGTCAATTTGGATAATAACCCGAGACGAAGTTCAGGGGATTTGGATGATTTGATTGGAGGAATGGATGATAGAAATGGATGAACGTCCACTTGGAACAAGCAAACAAATGATTAGAATGATAGGACGAGAGTTCAAAATGATGAAAGGATATGTTAAATGGATGAACGTTTACTCAGCACGAGCAAACGGATGAGAATGGTAGGGTATACCCCCCTCGAGGAGGTAGATGGTGAAGAAAAAGGTGCCCCGGCCAACTTCTCAAAAGTATGAAGTGGTATATATCATCGGAAAGAGCACGAAAAAACAAGAAGAACTGCCTTTGAACGGAGTCAATCGGATAAACAGTGTGGAAATGGCGGCCCTAGGAAGAAAGAGTAGAAGGACAGGTCCGCCACTGCACTAGGACAGATCCGCCACGGCGAGGGGCCGAGGTTTGCTTATGCCGTGAATTTAGCACTCTAGGACCCGGTTTGTACTACCCGAAGGACCCGATTGCTTGCTGAAAGGACGGTTTAGCCTTGCACTAGGACCCGGTTGCTACTTGAAAGGACCCGGTTGTACTGCACTAGGACTGATTTAGCTACTTGAAGAGCCGGTTTAGCGCACTAGGACCCGGTTTAGCCTTTGTAGAAGAGACGATTTAGCCGCACTGGAACCCGGTTTGCTTGCTGAAAAGAGGCGGTTTAGCACCTTTACTAGAGACCCGGTTGTACTTCTTGAAAGACGGTTGCTGCGAGAAGGACCCGGTTGTACTGCACTAGGACGGTTAGCGCTACTTGAAGGACGGTTACAGCACTACACTAGGACCCGGTTTAGCGCTACTTGAAGGACCCGGTTTAGCCTTTGCACTAGGACCGGTTGCTTGTAGAAAAGGACCCGGTTTGCTTGCACTAGAGCCGATTTGCTTCTTGAGAAGGACGATTTAGCCCGCGACACTAGGGCCGGTTTGGCAACTGCGAAAGGACGGTTTGCTTTTCTGAAGGACCCGGTTGCTTACTACTTGAAAGGACCCGGTTGCTTGCTAGCGAAGGACGGTTTAGCCTTTATAGAAAGGACGATTTGGCACTAGGACGATTTAGCGCTGAGAAGGACCCGGTTGCTTGCTTGCACTAGGACGGTTTAGCCTTTGCACTAGGACGGTTTAACTGAAGGACGGTTTGGCACTACACTAGGACCAGTTTGGCACTACACTAGGACCAGTTTGGCACTGCAGAAGGACCAGATCCGCCACAGCACTGGGACCAATCCGCCACTGCACTGGGACCAGTCCGCCACAGCACTGGGACCAGTCCGCCACTGCAGGAGGACCAGTCCGCCACTCTGTAACCTGGACCTTGAAAAATGCAAAAAATAGCAAATGTGAAAGAAAGAGACCCGTTTGTGGGTCCCACCGGGCGTGCTAGAAATGTGATAGGTCGAAATAGAGTGTTAGAAACCAAGCAACAAGTTAAAAGAGTGCAAATAAACAACTTAAACAACCTACACTTCAAGATTAGCCTAAGTTAGAAACAAAACAAGACAAAGCCACAAAATGGAACTTTATACCTTGCGTTGAGTCGATCCTTTTGTTGGCCCTTCGATCTTTGACATGTATGCTCCTTGGATGGCAAGATGCAAACTAGATGAGGATGTGAAGATGGATGCAAGTGGATGAAAATGTGAAAATGGCTAAGTAGAGGTTGAGAAACAAAACTGCAAGAGTTTGGCTAGCACAAATGATCTCCCCCAAAATGAGAGAAAAGAGGGGGTATTTATAGGATTTTTGGAAAATCTTAGGGGAAATGGACGGTCAAGATTGATCCACCAAATATCAAGATGTAGGGCTAAGGTGAGTTGAGAACTCACAAGCCCTCACATCTTGACATGTGGCATGTGAGATAGCCCTAAAAGGTGAAGTGGACATGAGGTGGAAGGATAGGACATGACATGGAGAGGGGTACAAAGTACCTTGGGATTGGACAAGATCTCCTCATAAAGGAGGTACTTGTCCCCATGTGGGTGAGAGGACATGTGAGGAATTAAAAATTCCTCAAATATTCACATGGGGAGATGGGAAATAATTTTAAATTCCAAAGGGTGCATTGGGGGATTAAAAGGTGAATTAAAAATTCACATGGGGAAGTGGAGTGCCTTGGATGAATAAAAAGGAATTAAAATTTCCTTGGGGGATGGGGAGAGTTGACTAAAGGGGGTGATTAGGATTGTGCAAGTACTTGATTAGATTAATTAATGAAGATTAGAAGAGGGTTAGATCTCACATGTGACTTGATGTGACAAGTCAAAGATCACATGGGAAAGAGTAATGAAGGATTAGAGGAGGGTTAGGTGGCTAAGAGAGATTAGAGGCCAACTTGCAAAAGTTGGAGGATGTGACACATCCTAATCAAGGATTAGGCATGTGCACATCCTAATGATGGGATTAGAAGAAGGATTAGGATAAGATAAAAATGATGGAGGATGTGACATAAAGGAAATTAAATAAATGACATATTTATTTAATTCAATTGATGGAAAGAGGATTAAAGATATAAGGTATTATTGATTAAATACCTTAGGGATTTGGCAGAATTAAAGATATTAATTAAATAATAGTAGTATTACTTAATTAACGAAAATAAGACGAAAGATGATGAATTTGGATAAATTAAGTGTCCAAATTTAGACATCTACACAGCCTTTATACAAAGTATTAAAATCTGTTTAAATTACATATTGATTATTTTCTGATTTGGTCCAAAAGACTGGAGAGACAGTTCAATATCGATACTCGAGCAAATTGCACATACATTGTAGAGGCTAGGAAAAGGGAATAAAAGCACAATCTCACAAATCATTATAGTATTAGGAATCATAATTGTTCACAAAAATCTACTAATTTTCATAATTTTCATAGGGGATTAATATGAGGTATAAATATTCATCAACAAGATACTTTTTCCTCTAACCCCTTAAAAATATAATATATTTGTGATTCAAGAAGATTTACAAACAAGGAATCACCTGATGATCTATAAGTGGAATTTCTAAGTATTTTAAATTTAAATATATAGGTTGTTGAATGGGATGATGTATATATAGGTTGTATCGGGCATGGTTTGATTAAGTTAAGTTAGAGATAACTCTTGATGTTTTAGAGTCTTTATTATTGATTACTTTGCATGCAAATGGTTTCACTATCCAAGAGACTTGAGAATCATATGACAACATCCCAACATATGTATTTGGGTTAATTTGATTTAGTTTGAATAAATGTGATTGGAAAATCACTCCCAACATAGAGAAGATATTCTAACACATGTTTTTGATTCGAAAGATAGTCTATAATGGGCGTGGGGTGTGAAGGGGTTAAGTATAAAAATAAATGTGATTGGAAAATCACTCCCAACATAGAGAAGATATTCTAACACATGTTTTTGATTCGAAAGATAGTCTATAATGGGCGTGGGGTGTGAAGGGGTTAAGTATAAATCAGACAAAAAAAGTAATAATTATGTTTTTGATTCGAAAGATAGTCTATAATGGGCGTGGGGTGTGAAGGGGTTAAGTATAAAAATAAATGTGATTGGAAAATCACTCCCAACATAGAGAAGATATTCTAACACATGTTTTTGATTCGAAAGATAGTCTATAATGGGCGTGGGGTGTGAAGGGGTTAAGTATAAATCAGACAAAAAAAGTAATAATTATCTCCGCTGTTGGAAGATACTAAGCCAACAGTGTACAATTTGAAAAGTTTCTCTGAAGTGCAATCAAACTCTTATGCTATTGCACAATTATTTGTTGGATTAAAATTTTCAAAAGCAGCATGCCAACCGAAAGGACACTTTGTTTATACAGTAGTTTATGTCGGCAGTAATATTGCAGATTGATCAGCCTGGATATGATATCAAAACCATCTAAACAGGTGTGGCCTACCCCAATGGGAAAGATCCCAGTGAGTTTGGCAGAAAAGATACCATTCAGTCATAGCAGTTGAGCCAAAGGTCGGCCTACAAGGAGAAATTATAGGCTCACTTATCTAATTACAAAAACTCAGTCAAGAAAAATGAGACAGATGGTTTGATATTTTCTCTGAATTTCATGAAAAGAAACCCCTCAATTGCAGCATCTAAGCCGAAGATCCCCCTGCAAAGGAAAATCACAGATGAATTCTTATCTAATGCTAATTTCGAAAAAACAGAGGGATGTTTCCACACAGATGCTTGAATGGTACAAGTTTTTAAAAAGTCAAATTTATTCTCGGAAGGAATTCCTTGGATGATTTTTTGCTACTATTATGAAGCAAAGTTGTTCATATCAATCAACTAGTTTTATTAATTTCCATAACCTGCTGCTTTAATAATTTCATAAAAATAAATAAAGAAAAATCGTACATGGAGAAGTGCATACATAGTATCTACAACATCCTTGGCCTTGACAATAATCTTGTAAGCAATATCTCCAGCCAAAGCACCTCCTGCTCCTTCAATTTAACTCATATCTCTGTTTGAAATCCTCTCAAAAATATGACCCCCTATCTCGTATGACACATTCAATGTCGCCTCCCACAGCAAAGCCATATTCAAACCACTAGAATTTTGGTAGTCTGAGAAATTCTGATGAAATATTGAAGCAGACTTTGTGATACAGGGTTTTAACCTAATCGCACACATATTTCGAAAAGCCATGTAGAATCTTGTGTGAACCGAAACTTCAGGGACTTACATACCATCGTAATAAATAATAGAACGAAGCCATCAAAAATCTTTCTAACCACTCGGCAAAAGCATGCCAAAAAAAGCTCCGATAAAATAGGTTATGCATGCCGAAAAATCTGTCAATAACAGTCCAAAGTTTTTAGCCAATAATATTGATGAAAAATATTTTTGAAAATTTATAAAATTAAAAAATGTACATGTTGACTTTAGAAAAAAATAAATATTCTCCATAAGACTTAAAATACTAACTTGTGATTTGTTGACAAGCAATTTATTAATAACTAGTTAAACAAGTTCTAACAAAACTCATTGCAATAGTACTGCCTTATGGCAAGTACTAAAAAGGAACAAAATCAAATTAAAATCATATACGTATTAAAAAAATCTGATTTCCCATGGCAAGTATTTATAAGTAAAAGAAGGCCTGGGTTCGATAAAATCGGGGGTGAAAATAAAAACGTGTGAAACCTGACGGTAAGAAGGAAGTCATGAAAAACGGTAGATAAAAGCGGACATGAGAAATAGAGGGGAAAACGTGAACAGACGATGACAATTTAATCGTCCTGCATGTCTATTTACATTGTGTCTGCGAAAATAAGGGAATAAAAGCTGCAGAACAGTTAAACGACCGAAGTTGATCGACGGCTATGGACTTTTGATCTCTCTTGCATTTCCTTTTGAGCAGCGTGCACCGTGCATGGACAAAATCAGTTGTATATTCTCAAATAGAACACGCTTTCGATGCAATAAACATATATCCACTTTATTCACCATGCCTCCACTTTTATTTTACTTATTTATTTTTTTCTTAATTTTTAAAACTACTTAAAAACTATTTTATTTATTTTACAATATTTTTTAAAAATAAAATAACATAACATAACTATAACTAATTTATAAAACAACTAATTTTTATTTCTTTCTTTAAAAAAACACAATATACCTAAAATAATTTTCTAAAAGCTAGGGAATCTTCTTGTCTTTTAGTATATTCTTATTTTAAATTAATATAGTCTCTTTCTAAGGGAATGGGGATATATTCGCCTTTCCTTAAAAAAAAATAAGAGACTTAAATCGAAGTCTAAGAAATGTTAAATAGACTTATAAAAAGAGGTCGCCCATCTACATAAAATCACTTTAGATATTATTTAATTCACAACTTAGTTTTGTTTGTCCATAGTATTTTTTAACTAGCACTTGCACCTATAGAAGGTTCAGACATACGCGGATAGAAAAGTAAAAGTAAAATTTAAATTTATTTAAGTTTATATAATTAGTTATATAATAATATAAAATATAAATGTTTTGATTAAAGCATAAATAGTCTTCAAAGTATAAATGTCTTAATTAAAGCATAAATAGTATAAATAGGAATTTAATCATATGATTTCAAATTTTACCGATGTTTATTGCATTTTAAGTTTGAACAACAAAGTGTTCTTTAAAGAACCCATCGATTGAGCAAAGTTTTTATAGATCAAATACTAATTCACAACCCACCAAACAAAACTTTTATAAATTAATACTTATCATGACTTATTTCTTATTTTTTATTTTCTAAATTAATATTTTCTAAATCATTTTTTATTTTAGATAATTATCAATTGTAAATATATTAAAAATATTAATAATAATAATCACTTAGGCTCTAATAAAGATTAATAAATTCATTCAGAAAATAATAACTGCAGAGTTGTGATTTTACCCCCCATAATTTAACCTGGGAGGACCAAATGTCAAATAAAAGATGTCTTAAATGCATACTCCAGAGGTTTATAAGGAATTTACTTGGAAAGTTCTTGTACTTTCTGAGATCATCTCTTGAGGAATTGAACTGTCCACTTGCCTGGTTATATTTCATCTTCATTAATACAATCTAATATGTTAACTTCATCAAATTCCGTAAATAGCAAACATTACTAAAATTTAAAGGTTTTATCATTTTAATACAATCTAATATGTTAACTTAATCAAATTCTGTAAATAGCAAACATTGCTAAAATTTAAAGGCTTTATCATTTTAATTAAGTGAAACCTCAACCAATTTCTTAAATAGGAAACATCGTCAAAATTAAGTGTGCTAATTCTAGTCAGCGCAATGTAAGTATAGTTAATATTAATTTTATTAAACAAGTTAATGACAACCGGCTTCAAACCTCACTATTCTGGAATTAAATTTATCTCTTTGTATTGTAATGAAATAAGCAAATCTATGGGATAGAGTTAATGACTTCATAATTTGACCAACATTTTGTGTCAATGGTCCCTAGGTATAGGACACAGTTAATGACTTAACAAACATATTGTGTAAACAGTCCCCTAAGTATCATCAACAAAGGATGGGATTTTGCAACTTCATCCACCTCTTAGACTTCATATTGCATTGTTATAGATTGGTATGTTCAGATCATTTAAGGAGCCTCATTCTGTGCATTTTCATATACATTAAACCAGCAATATGCACCAGCTGAAGACAAAAAGAGGTGGAAAATTTCTAGTACAACATTTATTATTTATGCATGATTACAAACCAAACAAAAGTAGAGTATAATGACCATGAATGCATGAAATGGCTTCACCAATGTAAACAACTTTGGGAGCATATTTGATCACTTAGTCTGTCATTCCCTTGATAAGATCCCCGATTACATCAGCTATTCCCAAATTCGAAAGCCAAGAGAACATCATTCATGAATTTGAAAGAATTGAAGCTAGACCTATACCACCATTTTCAGCACCGATGCTTTCTTTCTTGAAGCCACCTTCCATAGGCCTGCAGAAACCAAAAGTAGTCAAATTTCAACCAATATAAGCAAGAAATGATGCTTTCTTTTTAGAACATCTTTAAGTCTAGAAGGCTATTTTGGAGTTAATATTATATTTGGTAAAATTGAATGTTAAGAGCATTGTACTATCAATTAGCTTGTCTAAACAACGCAAGCCATCTGTAGCGTGTCGTACTATGAGACGCCCTAGCATACGAAGCTAATGCTCTTATGCTTCTTCCTCCTTTTGTCTTCTCTACCTTCCTTAGGCAGCTTTTGTTCAGCTTTTCTAGCCTTCTTCTCAACCATTGGAGATTTCTCTACCACAGGATTCTTCACGGTAACAGAACAAGTCGTGTTGTTTATAGATTATAGCATCTGAAGTTTCTAAATATTTCGAGATGCCTTTATACACGACTCCAAGATGGGCATATTTCAGATAGGGAAAACAAGTACCTGGACCAGTGTATGAGTCCTTGGATAACTATGCAATACTTCTATAAAGATCTTGTGTTACTTTGGGAAATAAAAGCACATCAACTAAAATGTGTCTGTGCAAAGATCTTGTGTTACGTCCCCAGGGGCCCAGGGGTCCAATTTCCCAGCTCCTCCCAACTCCTCACTGTTTCCGATGATCTTGAACAAGTGCCCCATTTCGGCATGCTGCGCCATTACAAACGTCATGATGGCATATTCCCCCTGTTACCACACTAATTCACTTGTTTATTAGAACTACCATTAACAGGTTACAACATGAACACAATTCAAATTTAAATTAGCGTTACCGATAAGAAAAACAAGAGACTATTGTTATATACCAAAAAGGAGACTATAAACAAGCTGAGCATGCTTGCAAGCAGAGGCAGGGCAGTCGGGTTTTCATGCGGCATGGCATGGATTTCTTGATAATCAAAGCGATGAAATGAAGTGAAGAAAATTGTGGGGCGAATGGGATTTTTATACAAAAGGGATAGTGGCTTCCAACAAGGATAAAGCTTGCAAACACATGAGACGACGCTCAAAAAATCTATGAAACAACTGTCAAAAAAATATTTACAGTAAATACAGTATCTGATTTGATGGCACCATTCATTACTATATTTACTGCAATATTGATTTGTACACAGTGGGCGGTGGTCTTATAGCTGTGATCTCAGTATAATGCATTAAAAGTAAGGTAGATTGTATAATGCAGATAGATACGGTTCTTTGCAGTAATGATAGCAATGAATGGCGCCATTAGTGAATCCAACACTGCATTTACTGTAAAGATTTTTTTTACAGTTATTTTCACATATTTTTTGAGCGCTGGGCAACTGTAAATGGTTTATCAGCAGGAGACAATAGTTTATCAACATGTGAGACAGGTTTATCAGCTTCTTGTAGACTGGAAGTCCACAATAAAAGCCTATCGGCTAATAATTAGTATTCTATTCTTTCATATGGCTATCGATGATAACAATATAAAAGTCAATGGTAATAGTAAAGCTCCACACGATAGGTAAAGAATTCTTTAAATCAAGGGTTAAAGCTTTGAGTACACGGTGAATGCATGAATGATAACATAGTGTGGAAAGTGGAGTAAATTCACCTCAAACAGTTTTACATGTAATTTGAAGTCTAGTTTAGAAAATCAAGATTTTTCCTTAGATATCTTTGTGACTAAATTTTCTATGCGTTCAACCAATTTAAAGAAAAATTAACCAACTCCTAGTTTTCTTCATAGCAATTTCCAAACGTTTCATTTTTATCCGATTTCTCATTTACAAGTCTAACATCTAATGTAGACATGAAGAGCCCAGAGTAAGGATTTGATCCCAAAACGAAGTTGTAGGTTTAATTAATTAATTTATTTATTTTATAAATATCAACAGGTATGAAAGTGCGAGATATGTGAGAGAAACTAGAATAAGCAAAAACTAAGATTTTGGGCTTGCCTGTTTGGTTTACCTTTTTGACAATATCTGATAAAAAATTTTAATCTAAATTTGAGTCTAATTTACTTCTATGGTTTGTTGTTTGATTTGCAGGTCCACAAATATATTTAGGAGTACTCCATAATGAGTTAATACAACAAACACAACAAGGATATCAATTTTTGTATACTGTGGCCACATATCAATTTCTAACTGTTCAACAAATGTAATCTATATTTTAGTCTTCATAATTTAAGAAATTCATATATCCATCAAATATATATATTCTCTACTAAAATTTCAATCTTCTAATCATGCATGCACAAATTTTCTTCTTTTCTAGCAGTGGTTTATTTATTTTTTAAACACATGCATATAGTCTCTGTTACAAAATTCTCCCAAAGAAAAGAAAACTAATTAAAACTAAATGCAAAAATGTAAACATCAAATGTCTATCCATTAAATACTTCACACAATTTTCACAACAGTAGTAATCTTCACATTTTTATTACAACATAGATATATTCCAGATCTTTATAAGAATAAATATTCTACATATACCATCCAGATCTATAGACATATTGTACATACAAGAAGATAGATCTATAATTGCAATTATTCATTTACAAGATTTTTCACATACATTCTATAACAGACATACAAGCCCTAACATTTAACTCTATGGATAGTTTACAAAATGGAATGATTTCATCCAATAGTTTTTACAATGGAAAATAGATAGTTATCTTCTTGCAACTTCTTCAAAACTGGGAGCTTCCTTTAGATCTGTAGAATTTACGCATAACACAATTTTCTTCTAAAGCCAATGGGGTGTTCGCCACCCAACTTTAGATTGGAAAACCAGTCACCCTTGAGCTCAGAGGCCATCATAGGAACCGGGTCACAAGAATTCACAGATCACACAACAACATTAAACACACACATTCATATACATTTAACACCTGAACCCAAGGATCCACATTCACATTGAATCTTCTCAAAGATTCAAGAAAAGGGGAGACTTAGGAGACAACACTACCCAATGGGGAATGAAATATATATATATATATATATATATATATATATATATATATATATATCATATACTATATAAATATATATATATATATATATATATATATATATATATATATATACATCTTCTCTCCATTTACCAATCCATCCAACTCCACAAAATAACCTGGGTACTCATACCTGAAAATTCCATACACCAATAATGTGGGTACTCATACCCAAATCTCCACCTTCTCAAAGGTTGGAGCTTTCCCCATTGGAGGTTCATCCTCTCTCAACCCCATACTTAGGGAAATCTCAAAATATGAGAGATTCATACCCGTCACAACCCAAAACACAATTACAACACAAAGTAGTACAACAATTGTTTAAAGCAGTAAACCCACAATCTTGTCAACACTCAAAACATTTAAAACAAAAGCAATACAAAAGAATTTGAAACCAACCTCTTATGCTTTCTAGGAAAAATTTATAGAAGAGCTCCAAGCTTTTCCCCAAATTTTTTTCTCCAAAAACTTCTTCCCCAAAATTGAAATCCAAAGTTTGCAAAAATCTAAAAAGAAAGAAGCCCCCAAAAAAATCCAAAATCAAAGAGATAAATAGAAGCCCCTTTTCAATCCTCACCAATAACATAGTGACACTTGTAAATCTCACAAGAATACACACACTCCTTCACAATTCACATAAGTGAAAGACCAACATTGGAAGAAAGTTTATTCCGTAAAAGACTCAACATTACAAAAGAAAACACAAGTTAACTCAAGTTTCACTTTTTAAAACACCCCTTGCATTGATGAATTTGGAGATAAATAAGGATCTAATTGAAATTAATCTAGGCACACTTCATTTCAATCTCCAAATTCGTCACCCTTAAGAATAGGCTTTTCTGAGAGATCATATCTTGAGTTTAGTTCAAGATATGACTTGAATTAAGTGCCTAACCCTTGGGTTAACACCTTAGGGGTTTAAAACAAACAAAATAACATAAAATAACTCTTTTATCAATCCTTTTGACTCAATTAAAAATAAAAATCCCAAAATACCCTCAGTTATAACTTTACAGATTAAATACAATTTAAAGACTTAAAATAAAACTTTATAATAAAAAATTAACATACAAGTCTCAAACCACTTTACATAAATTACATCACATTAAGACTATAGTCCCTCCAAATGGACTATAGTCAGCATTCACTGGGTTTATCACATTGGGTTCCTTGAAGACCTCCAATTCCATTGGCTATGGAATTTGTACCTGCACACTCAATTTCACACACTAATATGTCCAATAAAATCATATAATCAAATGAAACATATATATTCTCATCATACAATTTTCATCACATTTTAAATCATGTCGTAATACCAATTCACAGTTATATCAATCTCATAGATCCATCATCATTGCCTTTGCCTAACAACATAATTTATTCCATTTTCATACAATAACTATAACTCATAATTTCATAATCTAGTTTAAAACTTAATAATTAAATCTCATCCCAAAGTTGCAATTAATATCCATATCACATTAAGTATTTCATCAAATCTACTCATGCATCTATAATCATCAATAACATTAACCTTAAGGTCTAATGCCCAAATAATCATAATATGAATAGCATCATAAAGCATCATTCTACATCAAAACATAATGTAAACTGATCATACGAAAATCAAACTATGTCTATCCAAAATAATAAAATAGCATAATATAAACACTACTACTGGTCAACTCGTTATTGCTTGCAAAACTTTTATTACCACCATAGCGTCATTAATAGATCTAACTCCAATAACCAAAGACATTAATCTAAAATACATTAACACAATTAAAAAAAAAATCGAACTTATTTATTATTGTCCATATTTATAATGTTATATATACATATTAATTTATGTTTAACTATTATTTATTTAATTAATTTTTCCATTCTATAACTAAATAAAAATAATAAATATCATGTGTATATTTAAATAATACATTTACTTTTAAGAAGAAATTAAAAGAATTATAAGAATATCACATGCAGTTAAATATATTATATAAATATATGATTTTTATTAGAGAAGACCAAAAAAACAAAAAGGAATAAATAATTTTCACTAATACTTATTCTTTTTTAATCTTTGAGTATATTCTCATCATACAATTTTCATCACATTTTAGATCATGTCATAATGCCAATTCACAGTTATATCAATCTCATAGATTCATCATCATTGCATTCACCCAACAACATTTATTCCATTTTCATACAGTAACTATAATTCATAGTTTCATAATCTAATTTAAAACTTAATAATTAAATCTCATCCCAAAGTTACAATTAATATCCATATCACATTCAACATTTCATCAAATCTACTCATGCATCTATAATCATCAATAACATCAATCTTAAGGTCTAATGTTCAAATCATCATAATATGAATACCATCATAAAACATCAGTCTCCATCAAAACATAATGTCTACTAATCATACCAAAATCAAACTATGTCTATCCAAAATAATAAAATAGCATAATATCAAGTATCACTTATGGATATCACAGAAATCATATGAAAGGGGGCACAACCCAGAGCAAAAACCATAGCAACCAAATAGACAACCCATATAAACAGCCAACATTGAGACACAGAAACAAAACTAGCATAAAATCATAGCTTACAATGAAAAAAAGTATCATGACAAGGGTTTGACCCCACATTTACCCACACCACTGCAGTAGCCAGGAGACACACCTGTCCCCAAAACTGAAGCAATCTACACATTTTTCCGCTTGCCTGAGCATTGGTGGGTCAACTATGGAAAGTTGATGCCATGTATGACCTTGTTCTGCTTTGCTGCATGAATTAGACCACCTTCCCTGAGCTGTGGTAGGCTGTAGTCACCAGTGACTTCAAGGGTGCTATTGCTTTGAGTAATTAACAGGTTTTCAATCACCTTCTGCATGTCCAAACAGAAGTCCTGCACTTCCTGGAGCTGGTGGTTCACTGCGAGCAACTCTTTGCTCAAAACCCTCAAATCCCCACGAGAAGCAGCCTTCGCTACAACACCACCCACTGCAGATGAAGACAGAACCCCACAAGACACCTCATGAGATTCTTCCAGCAGAAGAAGTTTGTACAACCTACCTTTTATTACCATGTGCACAACCTTGGATTGTAGTTAAGCCAAAAATGGAAGCCTTGCTCTGCAGTTTACTAGAATTAGTAATGCCTTCCTCTCCTAGAATATTCTAAACTAGACCTAGGGATGCCAGAGAAGTTCTCCCTAAGGAGTGCGTTGTGAGTAGTCCTCTTTTTACTGTGATTCATCAGAGAAATGCCCCAGAGTAAGCTTAATGTAATATACCAAGCACTAGTAGTAACACTATCAACAATATATGAAGATTAGAATTGACTGATTTCTCCCAGAACAAGCTTTAGTAACAGATCTCAGAAGAATAGCTATCAACTAGTAAATAGCAGATTGAATTACTGTATCTTAGGTGCACAAAACAACAGACCTGATATGGGTCTCTAACAACAGACCTGATATGGGTCTGTATCTTAGGTTCAGAATCAAATCAGATAAGGAATCTCGCACTGCAATATGAATCACAATCCGCCAGTTGGATTTTTGCCCACCTGGTAGCTGATACAGCAGGGATTTTCGTCCCCACTCTATCCCTATGACCGTGTGTCCAAATTATGATCGATGCCCAAAATGCTACCATTGCAAGTGCATAAATACAATTCGAGATGCCTTCTCAAGTTGGGTAGGGCAGAGATGCATATAAATTTAAATGTTATTAAAAATCATTTAAATTTATTATTTAATATTATTTTAAATATTATTTTAATATATATTTAATTATTATTAAATTTAGATATAGTGTTTAAAAATACTTTTAAAATTTTCCCTTCAAAACGATTCAAATTATTTTAGGGACATGACAGTCCTTTGCTCGGATGTTGCTTGCCCTCAAGCAACTTCAGTTTCAGATCCTTGAAGGTCTTTGCTCCTATCTTCGTCTTCTTTGTTTCCTTGGTTGAAACTTCCTTAGGACCTTCCTTGGAGAATCCTCTAAGGACAACCTCCTTTCCATCAAATTTGAACTTCAACTCTAGAGTTTGATAGTTTGTTGTGTACTCCTTAAGCGAGTGCAACCATTGCACTCCCAAGACCACATCTGTCTCTCCAATGCCAACTATGTAGAAATCATCGCACATCTTGTGTCCTCCTAAGGTCAACTCCATTTGTTGAATCTGACGATTACATGGAATAGTGTAACCATTTGCTACTATCACATTAAATTCTTTGAAGTCTTTTGTCCTTAGGTCCATCTTAGCCACTAGTCCTTCATTGATGAATTTATGGGTGGCTCCACTATCTATTAATACTGTTACTCTTTGTCCTTATAAGTCCCCTCTGATGCAAAGAGAGTGATACCTAGGTGCTCCTGAAAGTGTAGCAAGAGTGCCTCTTGAATGTCCTCCCACCAATGTATCTACATGCACCTCCTCATCAATAAAGCCTGCAAATTCATCCTCCTCTTCAGCATCATCATCAGAGGTTACCTCAATATAGTGGATGTGTCCTTTTCCCATACACCTATGACCTTGTACCCAACATTCCTTGCAATGGAAGCATAACCCTTTCCTTCAAAACTCATTCTTCGACACGTCCATCCCGTGAGACCTTGGTGGTGGATTGGTTGGTTGAGGAATAATCTTGTGAGGTGGCTTCTTTGGCTGCCCTGTTGGAGCATTCTTGAGCATGAGTTTATTCTTCATGGTGGAATCCTCAAGGCTCAAGGCTCTTAGAATGGCCTCCTCCAAAGACATCGACTCTAAAGCCCTTACTAAACCATTGAAAGACTTGGATAGCCCCTCAATGAACAAGAACATGAGCCTCTGATCCAACACTTTCAGAACCATAACAACAAGCCTTTGAAACTCTGCAACATTATCATCCACTATCTTGCTTTGCTTTAGTCATGTCAAATCTCTGAAGTATACCTTCGGATCTCTTCTGTCAAATCTTTCTATGAGCTTTTATGTGAAATCAGTATATGTGGTGACAAGATTAAGCCCTTGTGTCACGATGCCATGATGCCACCATTCATGAGCTACACCTTCCAAATGTAGGATGACAAACTTGATTGCTTCATTTTCAATCATGGGGTTGAGCGAAAAGTATGTTTCGAGCTTTAGTACCCATGCTTGTGCTGTCACTTTTCCTGAACCATCAAAAGTTGGGAGAGTCAACTTGCTCACCCTATGTTGCAGATCTCTATTGGAATAATTTATTGATTGTCCTCCTTTTGATCCATTCCTTGCATTGTGAAACTGAATGAATGAAATTTGACTTCTCACATCTGGATCAATTTGTGCATAGGCATCTATACTTGCATTGACATCACCTTCAACAAGTCTCTGCTCTTCTCCTCCATTGGTAGGTCCATTTTTGGGTAGGAACAATGGTTGTGTGGGGCGGGTAGCTTTATTGCTCCGAGTTTTAAATCCATTTGATTGGAATGGCTACCTTTTGGGCCATTATTTGGTGTAGATATGAAAACGTTGGTCATGGTATTCATGGTCTGCATCATCATGCTCATTATTTGCGACGTTTGTTCCTGTTGTTTGGCCATTTGCTTCTACATTTGAGTCATTTTCTCAGGAAAGTCTCCCATTGCTCATCCCTATCGGCCATCTTCTTACCTCTGCCCCTTATTCCACATGACTCGGCTTCAACCTTTCGTCTTTCCCTCTCAATAGCTCATTGATCCCTTTGACTCAAACGCATAACATTCCCCCAGGCTGACAGGATCCAGGCTCTAATACCATTGTAATATACCAAGCACTAGTAGTAACACTATCAACAATATATGAAGATTAGAATTGATTGATTTCTCCCATAACAAGCGTTAGTAACAGATCTTAGAAGAATAGCTATCAACTAGTAAAGAGCAAATTGACTTATTATATCTTAGGTGCACAAAACAACATACCTGATATGGGTCTCTAACTGTGAAAATTCTATTGCAGTTACTGATTATTAATCTCCTATCTAATACATAGATTATTTGACTCTGAAAATTAATTCTCAGCAAATATCAAAAAATAACACAACTGCAACTTCACCAATAAAACTCACAGAAATAGAGAAGAAAACATTCACAATAATGAACACAATATTTTTGGACAAATTGTCCGTGGAAAAAACCCCAAAGGGAAAACCACTACTGCAGATGAGGAATTATATTAAACTTCAACAAATTAAGGAATACAAAAACTACTTGCCTCTTATTGGTAGAGCTCCGGCAATATTCTTCTCTAGAAATTCTTCCCTCAATTTCTTCTGCTAAAATTTCACAGCTGCTATCCCCAACGCTATCACTGCACCTTTGCTAACACTGCAAGACTATTTGCTCTCACTGCAAATCTACTTGCTATCACTGCAAGTCTACTTGTGTGTGTTCTCCAATTGCCCATTGATCCCCTTTTATACTTTTCTCATTGGAAAACCAATGGCCATGATTTAATCTCAATCAATGGCTAAGATTAAATAGACTCTAACAACCCTAACTAACTGGATTCTAGAAGTCTCTAGAGGAAACAATTATTTAATTACATAATTATCTAGACAACTCAGCCCTTTCTAGAAGTCTCTAGAAAATAATTAAATAATGAAATAAACACTTCTTGGGAATGGAGACACCTGTCCAAGCTACATAAATTAACACTCCCTCTTAGCGAGGAAGGTGTTCTGCATGACACCCAACCTATCTCTGAAGAAGATGAATTTCGCCTTCCCCAATGCCTTGGTCAAAATGTCTGCTACCTGCTGATCTGTAGGTATATACTGTAGCTGAACAATCTCGCACTGTACACAATCTCTGATGAAATGATATCTAATGTCTATATGCTTAGACCTATCATGAAACACCGAATTCTCAGACAACTTGATGCAACTCTGATTGTCGCAGTGTATCACCGTAGTCTCAACCCTCTGACCAAACAAGGCCACCAGCAACTTCCAAAGCCATATCGCCTCACACGTTGCCATGCTAGCTGCTATGTATTCTGCCTCTGCAAAACTCAAAGCCATAGACTTCTGCTTCCTGCTGTACCAAGAGACAACTCCTGAACCCAAGCTGAAGCAACACCCTGAAGTGCTTTTCCTGTCCGTTGTACTGCCTGCCCAATCTACGTCAATATAGCCTATCAACCTAATACCATCACCTCGAGTATATCTAATCCCATACTCGATTGTACCACGCAAATACCGCAACACATGCTTTGTCGCCGTCCAATGCACTCTCTTCGGCTCCACCATGAACTAACTAAGAGAGTTTACTGCAAAGGATATATCTGGTTTGGTGTTGACGAAATACATGAGAGACCTAATCAACTGCCTGTATAAGGTGGGGTCTACATCCTTCTCCCTAGATGTCTCTACCTTCTTTCAATTCGTGATCATAGGAGTAGACATGGCTCTGCAATCCTCCATCTCGAACCTCCTTAAGATTTCGATGCAGTATTTCCCTTATCCAAGGAAAATCTCTCTATCTATCTACCATACCTCCATGCCTAGAAAGTAGTGCATAAGCCCCAAATCCTTCATCTCGAACTCTGTTGCAAGGTCCCTCTTGCACTCCTCTATGAGCCCCAGTGAACCTGTTAAAAACAAGTCGTCCACATATAGAACAAGAATGAGAACCTCACCCCCAACCACCAAATAGTAGAGGTTAGCATCCGCTTCACTCTTCACAAAGCCCATTCCTTGCAAGTATCTATCAATGCGCTCATACCACACCCTGGGAGCCTGCTTTAGTCCGTACAAAGCTCTCTTCAATCTGCACACGTGGGTTTCACTGCTGTGTGCTACAAAGCCCTCTGGTTGTTCTATGTATACCTCCTCTTTCAATTCACCATTAAGAAACGCCGTCTTGACATCCATCTGATAGATCTACCATTCCATATGTGCTGCAAGTGAGATCACGACTCGTATAGAAGTATACCTAGCCACTGGAGCAAATGTCTCCTTATAGTCTATTCCCTCCTTCTGAGAGAACCCCTTGGCCACAAACCTTGCCTTGTATTTCTCGATGCTACTATCTGCACCGTGCTTGATCTTATAGATCCAGCGAGATCCAACCACTGCCCTATCTGTTGGTCTAGGCACAACCTCCCACACATCGTTATGCACTATTGAGGTATACTCCTCAACCATTGCATCTTGCCACACTTTCTGCTATGCGGCCTCCTGATAGCTAGAAGGCTCACTATCTACCAACTGACTAACTAATGCCATATAGTCATCATACCTAGCTGGTTGTCTCCGCTGTCTACTACTCATCCTAGGAGCTCCCACAAACTCCTGAGTATCTCTTTGTGACTGTTGGTTCCTGCTACCAACTATAGAGGATGAAGTATCAACCTCCATATCACCCTGATGCATCTCTTAGATTTGCTGCATATGTTGCTCCATACTCTGCAAACTCTCAGCACCTGAGCCTGTGCTTGTACTAGTAACTGTACTTGAGCTTTGATGTCCTTGATCTGGTTGAATGGTCCTTGGAGCTTCCACTAGCTGCTCACTCTGATCATCTGCTGGCAAATCTCTAGACCTCCTGAATGCCTTGTCCTCCATGAACTTGACATCATGCCTAACTATAGTCCTCTTGGTCCCTGGAATAAATATCTGATATGCCTTTGAAGTTTCACTGTACCCCACAAAGTACCCTCTCTCTGCAGTCTGATCTAACTTGGAACATGTCGCACCTGGAATGTGACAATACGCCAAACTCCCAAATATCCTGAAGTGGCTGACATCTGGCTTCTTCCCTGAGAACGCCTCCTCTGGTGTTATTTTGCCCAATACCTTATGTGGAACCCTGTTCTGTATGTATACTACTGTACTGCATGCCTCTGCCCATAAGTAACGTGGCATATCTTGGTCATGCAGCATAGCCCTTACCGCCTCTGATATAGACTGATTCTTTCTCTCAGCAACCCCATTCTGTTGCGGGTTGTAAGGAACAGTCCACTCTCTCTTGATTCCTTCCTTGGTACAGAACTCCTGGAACTCTTTCGCTTTGTACTCGCCTCCATTGTCTGACCGAAGAACCTTTATCTTCCTGTCGAATTCTCCACAAGAGCTTTGAACTCTTGGAAGCGACTAAAAACCTCATCCTTGGTCTTCAAGAAGTATTACCAGGTCTTCCTGGAGAAATCATCAATAAAAATAACAAAGTACTCATATCCTCTGAGAGACTTCGTCGACATTGGTCCACATATATCTGAATGTACTAGATCAAGAACACCCTTGGATCTAGTGTCACTTCTTGGAAAAGTTGCTTTCGCAAACTTCCCCAACACACATCCCTTACAAACATCATCATGTTCTGTGCTCACCTCTGGAACACCTGTCACTGCCTCACGAAGCATTTTAAGTGCTCCATGATGTATATGGCCTATCCTCCTATGCCATAGCTCTCCCTGATCTCTAGAATTACTGTTGCTCATCAGTGCCTTATGAGTATCAAATTGCAACCTATAAAGTCGGCCGCTCCTAACTCCAATAGCTATGGGTGATTTCCAATCCTCGTGCTTGATTAACAAACTCGCCCCTCTAAAGAGTACATTGTAACCTTTATCCTAAAGGATAGATATGGAAATCAAATTCATACCCAAGCCTGGCACATGCAACACATCATAAATGGGAATCTACTTACCATTCTCCCTCTGAAATAGAACAGTCCCTTTCCCAACTGGATTGAGTTTGGACATGTTCCCCATAGAAATTTGCATTCTGATGTTCTCCTCCTTATAGCTAGAGAAGTACTCTCTAACTCCTGTCATATAAAATGACGCCCCATTGTCTATATACCAAACACCCTGAGAGGTTGAGCTAGCCATACAAGCTATGAGAGCGAACTCATCCTCCATTCTCCTAGAGAGCTCATCTGCACTTGCTGAAGTTGTCGTCTGCTTCTTGCCTTTCTTCCTTTGCGGGCAATCGCTGAAATAGTGGCCAAACTCATGACAGCCATAGCATTTGACTTTAGACAAGTCCTTCTTCTCACCTTGTGAATTTGATCATTTGCTTGACCCCTTCTTTGCTTTCCCTTTTCCTGCAAGGGCAACGTTCTCTTGTTCCGCCTCGCTTTTCTGACTCTTGCTGTTGGTCCCACTAACAAGACTTAGTCTAAGCTCCTTTTGAGTGAAGTCACTCCAGAGTCGATCCCAACTCGGCAAGGTGTTTCGTCCATTAATGACTTGAATAAAGACATCCCACTGCTTAGTAAACCCATTTAGGGCTATCCGCACTGGCTCGTCATCATCTGGTTTATCTCCAACAGCTGCCAACTCATCCTTGACAAGTCTGAGTCTAGTGAGGTAACTTGTCACATCCTCTCCCTTGTTCATCTAAATATTCCTCAACTTTTCTCTGAGAATCAGCTTCCGGTTAGTGGTAGCATTTTGGTACAGATTCATAATGGCATCCCACATCTTCTTCGCTATATCTAACTCTGCGATATGTGGAACAATATGGTCCTTGACACCATCAAGAATCAACCTCCTCGCCTTGGCATCTTCCTTCTTATGTGCTAAAAGCTGTGCTGGATCTGTAGGTACAGATACAACACTGGTCACATATTCCTTGATCCCATTCTCTTCTAGCAACAAAGAAATTCTGGCTTTCCAGACACCAAAATTTGAGGCTCCATCCAATCTGTCATGATCTCTTAAACCTACTGAGGCCATCTCAAAAGATAAAAGAAAACAAATAATAATAAATCTAAAGAGGCAGGATCTTTCCTTTCTGTGTTGAGCCTTGTCTGCCCTCAAATCAGCTCTGATACCATGTGAAAATTCTATTGCAGTTACTGATTATTAATCTCCTATCTAATACATAGATTATTTGACTCTGAAAATTAATTCTCAGCAAATATCGAAAAATAACACAACTATAACTTCACCAATAAAACTCACAGAAATAGAGAAGAAAACATTCACAATAATGAACACAATATTTTTGGACAAATTGTCCGTGGAAAAAACCCCAAAGGGAAAACCACTACTGCAGATGAGGAATTATATTAAACTTCAGCAAATTAAGGAATACAAAAACTACTTGCCTCTTACTGACAGAGCTCCGGCAATATTATTCTCCGGAAATTCTTCCCTCAATTTCTCCTGCTAAAATTCCACAGCTGCTATCCCCAACGCTATCACTGCGCCCTTGCTAACACTGCAAATCTACTTGCTATTACTGCAAGTCTACTTGTGTGTGTTCTCCAATTGCCCATTGATCCCCTTTTATACTTTTTTCATTGGAAAACCAATGGCCATGATTTAATCTCAATCAATGGCTAAGATTAAATAGACTCTAACAACCCTAACTAACTGGATTCTAGAAGTCTCTAGAAGAAACAATTATTTAATTACATAATTATCTAGACAACTCAGCCCTTTCTAGAAGTCTCTAGAAAATAATTAAATAATTAAATAAACACTTCTTGAGAATGGAGAAACCTGTCCAAGCTACATAAATTAACACTAACATCCCATGTTTTAGTTATGCAATTAACAGATAGAGATAACTAACTCAGAATTACACACATAGCAATGATGAAAGATAGTACTCAAAACCAAAAATATGATTTGTAAAATGTTTCACCGATAACCATTCGATTACATGATCAGTGTCTCGTGAAACACAAGGTAGGAGGCACGAGCTAGTGTTATGAATGAATACTCCTTCCAAGTATACACGATGGGTGCCGAGCCCACAGGTTGACCGATTGAGTGCTATAGGGGTGCCTAAAATATGGCACCGTTACTCAACTCTTTCTTCTTAATGCTAGCGTACAATGGCGTTGTCCCCACCCTTAATGGTACGCCGACACTGCCGGTGGTGCTAAACTCATAGACGGCTTGAATGAATCCCATGAATGTCTTCCGCCAGCACCGTGTTGAACTTGCCTCTACCACAAAGGTTCAGAATCAAATTAGATAAGGAATTTCGCACTGCAATATGAATCACAATATGCCAGTTGGATTTTCGCCCACTTGGTAGTTGATATAGCAGGGGTTTTGGTCCCCACTCTATTTCCAAGACCGTGTATCCAAATTGTGATCAATGCCCAAAATGCTACCATTGCAAGCACATAAATACCATTCGAGATGCCTTCTCAAATTGAGTCGGCCAGAGATGCATATAAATTTAAATGTTATTAAAAATAATTTAAATTTATTATTTAATATTATTTTAGTATTATACTTAATTATTATTAAATTCAAATATAGTGTTTAAAAACACTTTTATAATTTTCCCTCTAAAGTGATTCAAATTATTTTGGGGACATAACACTTAAACCAAGCAACCCCTAACACAACCAAAAGTCAAAATGGACAAAGCTCAAGCTTAAAGAAACCCAAGGGCCAACACATAGCAAACTAAATCAGGAACAAATGCTTCACGTGAAATAAACTGTTCCCATGAGCCACAAGCAAATGCTTGAAAATGCTGACTATGGCTACCTATCATATACCACATCAAACAATAAAACATAATAAATACCCCTAAATCATAACATAAATCATTGTGGATACCTCAGTAGCATATAACAAATTAATCCATGTGACATCAAGTAGTATGGACTAGACCTCATTCCTTCAACCAATCAACTAATAGTTACGGGTTTTTTTTTTTAAAGTATGATCTTATCTATGCCTTTGCAACTAATTGAATTGTTAGACAACAAACTGGGCATGGGGTGTCGACCCCATGATTGGCAAAGAGAAATTTTCAAATCTTTACCAATCAAGATTGCTTCTGCTAAAAGTTCCTTGGTTTGCCAACTTTTACAAGATCGCATATTCATGCCCTAGGTGACTATGTCAGAGTTGTCTTCCACCATTAAGTTTTTGCATCTAGTCACTTGAGCTATGTTTAGACCTTCTGCTACTACCATCCTTATTATTATTTTTGTTCCCTAAGAAAAAAGAGCCACATATCATAATGTTCCCTGGATCATTTTTTTATAACAATCATTGCACCAACCTTACCAGGATTGCCCCTTGATGCACCATCAAAGTTGAACTTTAGGAAGTAGGGAAGGGACATGGTCCATCTAGCATTTTGACAAGTAATCTTCTTGTCTCTTGTCCTATTAATGGGAGTACTTCTTTCTAATTTATTGCTTGTATATTTCTTGAGTGGTTTAAGAATTTGTAACTGATCATGACTAAATTACTTGATTCCTTTTGAATTTTGAATTTTGTTTTTTTATAGTAGTCCTATTCCAAACTGATATGACTGAATAATGAGTTACAAATGGCATGATTGTAATACAATTATTGTTTCTACATTATATGTTGGGATTTTATTGTCAGTGAGGATTATGTCGGCTTTGGGCATTAGTCCTTGTATAAAATTAAATTTGAGAAGACTGGAAAATTTGAAAATGATAGTGATTCTTGATTTTTATTGGTTTTATAGTCATTTGGTGTTGCCATTTCACAAGTACTACTAGTGCTAGAGAGGGATGGGTATCGATATGCCATTTCAAAAAAGGTTGGAGACAGGTACTTGGAGATAATGTGCAAAGAGAGAGAGAGAGAGAGAGAGAGAGAGAGAGAGAGAGATTGTTTTAAAAATTCCACATATCAACACTTTAAGAAAATCGAATGTAATTTATGTGATATATCTAAGAAACCTCTATTAGAAGTTTCCTCATTTTCAAGGGATGCTTATAAGAGACATACAAGAGATGCAAAGAAACTTCATCAGAAGTCTAATGTCTAGAAACATCTCCATATAGATCTTTGTGATGAGAACATGTTTCTATTATGGGAGATGAGTACCAAGGGTCAAGGTGTGAGTCTCCTAGTAACTATGGTTATCACCCTTTTTAAAGGAAATTTAGTGACTTCTAATAAACATTATGTAGGGAACACAAGTTTAACAATTTCATTTTATTTTTAAATTTAATATCACTTCTTAAATATTATGTTGTATATTTATAACAAATTATGGATGGCAAATTTTATTTAATTAAATTGTAAAGTTTAGGTTTGGCCTCTTCAACTTACCATTAACGGTTTCCCTTTGGTTCAATCTTGGTTGTGTTTGATTGATACACTTCATGTATAAGCACACTATTGTATTTAAGTATAGATAAATCAATTAAATTTATCCATATGTTGAACATTTTAAGGAGCCAAAGGATCATAGGCTTAGGATGAGGTGAACATGAATTGCTTCCATAAATATTGTAATCCTTAACTTTACCATTATTCCCAAGACAACTTGTATGCATGACTTGGTTAAATTCAGAACATTAGAAGGCTTTTATTTATCACAAAGTTAGCCATTTACATAATCTAATAAATTCTATTTTTTATAATGACTTTTGCTATCTCCATAATTTTGGACAAGAACAAAGGATCTAACAATCTCTTGTTGCTTCATTCTAGAGAGCCCACCCAATATGGTCAATAATGACAACCAATCCCTATATATATGCATACGTGCTCAAACACATTAATCTAGATTACATCCAGACTAGTTACTAGACCTAATAACTTTAGACATTAATTAGGCATCAAATATCCAATATGAACTATATGAATACTACAAATCATGAGCTTAGGTATCACCAAATTTCATGACCAAGTGTGAGCAGCGTGGCTCAAAAGCTAACCAAACTATCAAAGCTACATTTCCACCAACCTTATAGTAGGGTATTCAACTTCGCATGGGTCTTAGTGAGGTGCATGTCAATCAATTTGCTATTTCAACCAACACAAATAGAATTGTGTCACCTCCAGTCTTCTCAAATTTAATTTTATTCAAGGATTGAATCTTGTTGGCTTCAAGTGATATAGGCACAAACACATAGGACTCAAATCACTTAGACTAAATTTGACTCACAAATATAGACTAGGAGGGCTACAACCACTTCCAAAATGCTTGCAACCTCTTTTATGGGCCTACACACAAATACAATAAGGCAGCATCATCACATGACAATAAGGATGATTGGACCATCTTGCTTCAATAAGGATGTCCAACTCAAACTATGATGATTTTCTTTCAACAAGGATGACCATGGAGCTATGCTTTACACCAATATTGTCTATACAACTCCACTAAGGCCTCAATGCTGATCAATAATACTTCTAAACTCAACTCCACTAAGGCCTCAATGCTGATCAATAATACTTCTAAACTCATGGAATCTTCTCTATAACTATGTTGAACATAGTTTTTGCTCATGCACATAATTACATTCTCAAACTTAACATCTCAAGACAAAAAAAACTACATACCCACACGAGTTCAATTATAGATGGACATCGCCAAGATTCAGCCTAGGAATGCATAGACAAGATGTTGGTCTTAGACTTAGTTCGCAAGTTCCCACAAAACATTATGCCTAGCCAAGATTTCTACAATTCCCCTCCTCTTCTTTGATGCACTTCACTTGCCTCACTCTTCAAGTGCAATTGTCCTACACGTGAATGCCCATAGATTTAGTAGCCTTCAATGTTTGATCTCTTCAGGTATTTATAATCTTGTAAGCATTTTCTCTATATTTTTATTGGTCACTTTGGGTAGTGCCTTAATTTATTCAATTTTCTACCAAGAGTTCTCTTTGGTCATTGAATTATTTCATTCCTTGGGACCTTGTGCCATGTAAGTTCTTGTCTCCATTTAATTGGTTGGTTTCTTGATGGTGCAATTAGGTTGACATCTTCACTCTTTTCTAGACACACAACAGGCCTTCGTTCTCTAGGCTTACTTAAGGGGGGAGAAAGAATCCCCAAACTAGCTAACATAATAATTGAAGGTCTGCATATTCTTATTAAGAAGACCCTCCCAAAATAGTTCCAGCGCTTGAGTGGACACCTTCTTCAACACTACATTCACATCAAATATTCTTGCAATCAAACCTGATGATGGTCGCTTCTCTATCGTGGAGATTGCATTTTTTATGGCTTCAGAATTTGCTTCTATGACTCAACTGTTTTCTAGTAACCCCATGTATTGGTTCCCATTATCTATACCACATTGGTGAAGGATACTGCATATACCTGTTCATCATGAAGGTGCCCATTCAACTTCACAGCCAACTTCACAGCTCCAACAATTTTGACAATGACCCTCGTCTTTTCCTCTGCATTTGCTTTGAACAATTTCTGGATATGTTCCTCCTTTGTTTCCACTGCACAGTTGTAGATAAATCCAAACATGTTGTGCCCTGCCATTTTGGTTTTCTCCTACCATTTAAATTTATTTAAATATAGTTAACCATTCCCTCAGGGTTGAAAATATCAAAAGAGATATCTCGAGAAAAATCAGGACCCCGCTATTCACTTCCTTGCTAGACTGTTGATAGTTCACAGTGGTCATTTCATTGCCTTCCAGCTCACCAGGACATCTTGAAGTCGATATGGAAGAAAATCCGCCTCCACATTATTATCTTTCATTTTTGGTACACTTCAGCGACGTACTATTTTCTTTTGCAAATCCCCTCATCCTTGCCCATTTCTTCATTCAAAATCTCTTCCAGACCCTGCCAAGCATTCAGACAAATCTCCAGTACCTCTTGGGTTCTCTATTGAGCTCCCGCATTTGCCAGACAGTCTGCTACTCTATTCTCTTCTCTGTAAACATGCATCATGGTGAAGTCATCCAACTCCTCTATATCTTCAATACTATTCTCTACCCAAGAATTGAAGTTTTCAATTGGTAGTTCCCCTCTTTTTTATTGTATCTATGCATATCATTGAATCTCCCTCAATGTCAACCTGTCAGATTCCCTTTGCCCTGCACATTCTTATTCCCCACATCAATGCCTCCATCTCAACCTCATTATTTGTAGGAACCCCAATGTATTTTAACAAAGCCCAAATAAAACTGCCTCTATCATCCCTTACTACACATCTAATGTCTGGACAAGGTTCAAGGCTTCCCTTTGATGGCCCATCAAAGTTCATCTTGAGGCTTTTGGTCAGTGGGGCAGTCCATTTTGCTATCTTTCTTTTGTTTGAATTGACCATACCTTGATTTTTTTTGTTCAAAATACACAGGCTTCTTCATTTTCTCATCGTTTCATTCTCCCAACTCAAGAATCGTTCCCTTCCTTTCTTTGACTTTCATGTTCACCACTTCGCATATAACACGCTCTATTTTTTGTAAAACCTAATTCACTCTGCATTGTGTGTTATTGAATGTCTATCTATTGCACTCCTTCAACACCTACCATATTACCATTGAGGGGTCAAAGTACCGTATTCCAACCCAAGTTGCATCCCTATGATGCATAGCTAACTCCTCATTAGATCGGCAATCTACTCCTATCCCAAGCTAACCCATCCCAAATTTTGCTACAACCAGTCTCAACACTGTGAGGCAAATTGACAATTAAGGAGGAGATGATTAATCGTTTCTTCATTTTGCTTACTTATCGGGAATCTACTTGGTCCAAAAATACCAACACAGTGAAGACGGTCTCTGATTGAAATCCTTTTGTGTTCTACTATCCAAGTGAATGCCCCAACCTTTGATAAGACATATTTGTTCCAACGTAGGGCATTGGGCCACTCTTTGTGTTCCATGTGATCTTCCTTTTATTCAGCTCTAGCTGGAAGGCCTTCTTTGCTTCATTGCTTACTAGTAGATTATCGATGTCTATCCATTCATAGTTCTCTCCTATAAATTTGTCCACCAATATAATATATTATGCAACCTTCGAACCAACACAACTCAATATCATTTCTTGACTATATTTGAGTTCATTGATCTCTTTATCAGTAAGTGTCCTTCCCGATAATCTACCTAGAAGTCAGGCGCTCTCCCATTGTTTATCTTTCTTGTTAAGTCTATAATGATTGGTCTGAACTCCCACATGAATTTCCAAATAGGTGAGTCTCCACTTGAGTTAGCAATAATGATATTTCTGCTAGGATCGTTATTATCTAAATATTTAGATTGTAAGATTTTGCACCAAAGTTTCCTAGGTGTCGAGTATATTTTCCATATCAGCTTGGTTTCGAGTGCATAATTTTGTGATCAAATCTCTCTTATCCCTACCCCTCCATTTGTCATAGACTTACATACCTTGTCCCAGTCGACTAGGAGAACCCGCTTTACTTTGTTCGATCCCTCCCACAAATTATTTACATTATCCCCTCTAGGGCAAAGCAGACTTTTCTTGTTAATTGGAAGTAGGACATAACGTATATAGGTATCGCTGCCAACACTGCCTTAATCATTGTTATACGTACGGCTAATGACAACTACTATCCCGTCCACGATGATACTTTGTTCCTACAATTGCCTGGACAAGAAGTCTCAAATTTTTTTCTACTTCTGCGTAAACAAAAGAATTTTGGTTCTTCTATCTCCACCTCTTGTGCCCACTCCCCCGCAGAAGTGATCAGTTTAATTATAGATGGGATTTCCCTAATCGTTATAAGTTTGATTTGGGCGTAAATAATCGAGTCTCCATCTCTCAGGTCTACTTCTGTGATTATACCCAAGTGATCGATTTGATTTAGGCAGATCCCCAACTAGTATTCAAGAGGGAGATTATATGATCAAAGCCATATCGGTCATTCCAAGGGGGACATCTCCCACGGCTTAAAGTTCGGTGTCCACCTCTGAATAAAAACATATGCCTCTTCTTTTTTCCATGGGCCATCGTGTATAGTTTTTCCCCTTTCTTCTTCATTATTGAAATCTACCCCCAAAAATATATTTGGCAGAAAATTTGTAACCGCTACTTCCTTCCAATTTGCTGCTATCCATCCTTATATCGAACCCTGCTTCAGAGTTTTTCTTATGATTCCTCCGATGATTGTTGTGTGACTTAGCACCTCGACGTCTGTGTCCGCCGTGGAAGAGAAATTTATTATGTGTTCTTCCTTTAGTATCTTTCTTTGTTGTTCGATGTCTTTTGCGGCTCCTCCTTTGCTCTTCCCAAACTCCATGTGAACCCATATTTGTTCATATATATATATAGTTTTAGTGAGTACTCTCAATCAAAGAAGTGTGTATTCTCTATATCCATTCTCTAATATATTTATGTCTTTTTATATGTATATATTTTATATAGTATTTTTAATAAATGAATAATTATGCAATTATCTTGTGATGAAATCCTATCAAGATAAGGATAGATTGACAAGAAAATATGCAAGATGACAAAATGAGATAGAGAACAACCAAACAACAAAACTAATGTAATGTTACAAGGAAAGGTACCATCTCACCTACAATTCAAGGTGAAAATCAAAATAATATATGCATCAAGACACCATTTTGTATGTGCACATGTGAGTTCTCAAAGTCATGATGTACTTGTCATTATCCCTAATCTACTTCCCTCTCTTTGTTGATGCTCTCCATCCTCATCTAGGATGGGAAACTAGTTTCCTACATCCATCTCATTTAAACAACAAGCTAGTTAATCCATTAACCATAATCATCTTAAAGATAATAAAAACACATCTATGTCTTTCAATCAATATCTAATTGATATTTTAATTCAACACATCATAAATAAAACAAAGCAATCTTAGTGTGAATATCCATGTCATTTTTATAGCATGATTGAAAATGACTAACAAGGTTTTAGTTAAAATAACACAACATAAAATAGTCTAAACACTATGTGTAACGATAATAACTTCTTATTCTTAATTAGGTGTGGACTTATATTTCTATTTATTTCATTAGGGAAACTCCACTCTTAAGTGACAAAAATGTTATCTTTGTTGGTGGATCACTTGACCAAACATATGTATTTATGTGCATTCACTCACCCTTACTATACAATCATAGTTGCTCAAAACTTATTGGATTCAATCTTCAAACTCTATGAGATGCCTCATTTTATTTTCAATTATCTTGATCCATCCTTACCAATAAATTGTTGTAATATTTGTTGAAGTTATAGGTTACTTCCTTATATATTAGTTTAAACTATCATCCAAAAAATGATGGCCAAATAGGGATTGCAGTGTAGTCACGGACGAAGGATCCAGAAAGGACTGTCCAACCGTGCAGTTTTGATTCCAACACAATGGAAATATCACAAGAAGTGCTCAACAAACATGAATTATCTTTTATTCAACTTGTAGTCTTACATGCATCACATGCCACAAGTGCAAAATGACTAAGGGCTCACAGGCCTGCCGCAAGGCATTATAGATATTATAATTGGCACATTACCTTGTTACAATCCAACAACTTAGAAAACTTCAACTAACTATCATAACTATCCCAACTACTTCGAACTGCTTTCCCACAGATTATCAATGATCTTAAATATGAACTTCTAGCTTTAATTATGATTTGCATCAACCTCAAGGGCTTACAAACCCCAATGCAAGATCAAACGTGTAGGTCAGCCTAAGAATATGAGAAGATAACCCATCAGGAGATGAAAATGTGTTGTGGATCTCCAAGAAAGTTCTCCTAGACCTAAAATGTCTTTTATGATGTTCATTAAGCTAGGCATGTTCTAGAAATGGTCTGAACAACAAGCTTGAACCAGATAGGTCCTGAATGCTCCAATAAAGAATTGATGGTGAACTTCTGAGAGTGATAACTTCCTATAAACAAATGTAAATCACTTGAAATTTGGGTATGTTGAAGATGACCTCGTGTAGAATCTATATCCTACTCTACGAGCTGAGAAATGGTAATGTGGTAAAATGTGGAAGAAACTATTGAGACAACTACAAACTATACTATAAGAAAATAAATATTTTTGGTTGATATGGGATTGTTTTACAACCAGGGATTCCCCTGCATCAGACACCTGGGGTTGGAAATAAAAGTGAGTCGCTCACTTTCCCGGGGCTAGAGGAAAACCATAGTGGTCCACCTTAGCCTGAGAAATCCATGATGAATCCACCAAGTTGGTTTTCCTTTCCATTTCACCAAGTACTCCTTGTACTGCTTGTTCCTAGTACTCCTTCCATTTTTGGTGTCCAAGATCTACTCAATCTACTTCAATGATTCATGTGGTAACTACTCCTTCAGTCAACTTATTTGTTACTGTGACTTGACTATCCTTCATGATACTCATAGATGTTTGCAATATTGAAAATACGTGATATACCAAGTGCCTTTGGTAACTCCACTTCATAGCAATTTCCCGAATCAAGCTTCTTGAGAATCTTACATGGTCTAAACTTCCTCATCTTCATCTTATTGCATGTTCCTACTGAAAACTTTTCCTTCATGAGATATACCATAACTTCATCTCCAACAACAAATTACTTATGCCTCCTCTTCACATTCGCCTGCTCCTTGTACTTATTGTCCATTTCCTCCAAGTGTTTTTGGATGTAGCTATGCATTATCTCCACGAATCCTATAAATTCTTCTACTTCATCACTCCTCTTATTCTCCATACTAATGTCTCTAAGCTCTGCAAATCCTCTAGGATGTATTCCTATTGTGATCTCAAATGGTGTCTTCCTTGTGCTCTGATTTACTAATTATTGTATGCAAACTCTGCTTGCAGTAGAACTATGTACTAGTTTCTTTCCTTATGTCCAACCAAACATCTCAATAAGTTACCCAAACTCATGTTTAATACCTTTGTTTTTTCATCTGTTTGTGGGTGATATGTTGAATTGAACTTCATGTCTATCTTCATCTTTTTCCACAATGTCCTCCAAAAGTATCAAATGAACTTGGTGTCCCTTTCTAAAACTATACTCTTTGGTATTCCATGCGATCTCACAATCTCTTTGAAAAATAAGTCAGCAACATGCACAACATTGTTGGTCTTCTTGCAAGGAATTAAACGTGTCATCTTAGAAAATCTATCCACTACTATCATTATAGAATCATATCCTCTCTATGTTCATGGTAATACTAGTATGAAATCCATGCTATATCTTCCCAAGGTCTCTCAAGTATTGTCAAAGGTTTATACAGTCCAATATTTTGACTACCCCTTTTTTCTATTTGACAAATTCTACAATTTTGAACATACTTCCTGACATGCTTATATATTTTCAGCCAAAAATAGTGTTCGCTTACGAAAGCTACTCTCTTATCTATGCTATAATATCCTACTAGTCCTCCACTATGTTTCTCCTTAATCAAATTCTCTCTCATTGAACTCCTTGGGATACACAATTGATTTCCCTTGAAGCACATATCTTCCTAAATGAAATAATCCAACCATTGAGTCCTATCTATCACTATTGGTTCCTTACAGGCCTTCCATGCTTCAACAAAATCTGGATCATCCTCATACATGTGTTTCAATTCTTCAAAACCTAGTACTTATACCTTCATTTTTGTCAACAAATTCCTTATGTTCAATACATCTACCACATTATTTGAATTACCACTCCTATAGTTCAACGCAAATGTATAACTCTGCAAGAACTCAATCCATCTCATATGTCTCTGGTTCAACTTATCCTGACTATTCAAATACTACAAGGCTTGATGGTTAGTGTACAACACAAACTCCTTAGGAAACAAATAATGCCTCCACTTCTTCAAGGATTGAACTATACTCCTTAGGAAATAAATAATGTCTCCACTTCTTCAAGGCTTGAACTATGGCATAGAACTCTTGATCATAAATTGAATATCTCCTTCTAGCATCATTCAAATTCTCACTGAAATAAGCTATTGGTCTCCCTTATTGACTCAACAATTCTCCTATTGTATTTCCACTAGCATCACAATCAACTTGAATTACTTTGTCAAAATCAAGTAATGCTAACACCAATTTCCTTGTCACCTTTTTCTTTAGCAATTCAAAACTTTTTTGTTCTTTGGATGTCCACTTAAAGTTTTTCCTCTCTCCTCTCATTGTTTTTGTCATGGGTGTGCAGATGCTACTAAAGATCTTGATAAATTTCATGTAGAAACTTTCTAGTCCATGGAATGATCTTATCTCCCCAATTTTCATTGGTGTAGACCACTCAACAATTACTCTAACCTTCTTAGGGTCCATTTTCAATCCCTCGGTAGAAATGACAAACCCCAAATACATCAACTATGTCTTCATAAATCTACACTTCTTAATGTTTATCAACAACTTCTCCCTAAGCATTTGTAATAATTGTCTAATGTGCCACAAATGTTCTTCTCTAGTTTTACTGAAAATTAGAATATCGTCCAAATAAACAATAAAAAACTTACCCAAGAATTTCTTCAGTACCTCGTTCATCAATCTCATGAAAGTGCTAGGTACATTGGTCAATCCAAAAGGCATCACTAGCCAATCGTGCAACCCTTCATTAGTATTAAATGTGGTCTTCCATTGATCCCCTTCTTTGATTCTGATTTGATGATATCCACTCTTTAGGTCAATCTTTGTGAAATACTTTGCTCCACACAAACAATCCATAATGTCATCCATACTTGGCAGTAGGAATCTATACTTGTTTGTAATCCTACTGATTTCTCTTGATTCTATACACATCCTCCACTCTCCATCTTTCTTTGGTGCCAATACAATAGCTACCACACATGGGCTTAAGCTCTCTTTGATCAATCCCTTCTTCAACAATTCATGTATTTGTCAATTCAATTCCATATTTTTTGCAGGTGTCCTCCTTTGTTCTGTTTTGTTTGGTAAGGTTGCTCCAAGTATTAGATCTATATGATGACCAATGCTCTAGACTGGTGGTAATCCATCTAGTATATTCTTTGATATGAAGTTTTGATACTTTGTCAATAGTTTTGCTACTTCTATTTGCGGTGGATCTCCCCCCTTTGTGATAGAATCCTTTTCCTCTTGATTGTTGCACTTCATTTGAATCAATGAAAAACACATGCTCTCATGCCTTGATCCTTCCAAAAACTTCCTTCCATCTATCAAACATATTCTGGTAGTGCCACAAACTCCACTTTTGTCCTCTTCTCCCAAAGGTACCAATATATGTATCTTGTCATTTGAAGTCACAATATAGGCATTCTTCCTCCCATGATGAATTTATTTCCTATCATATTTTCATGGTCTTCCTAACATTAAATGGCATACATCCAGAGGTATAATATCACACAAAACTTCATCATTATGTGATCCTATATGAAATTTAACCAAACACTACTCACTTACCAATATCTTATGTTCATCCTAAATCCATTTTATCTTGTAGGGCTTTGGATGATTCAATCTCTTCAAATTCAACTTGGTTACCATTTCCTCTGAGACTAAATTATTGGTACTACCACTATCAATGATAACTTTACATACCTTACCTCTAGATTTACATCTTGTCCTAAAAACATTCTTCCTTTGTGGTGGTTCCTCATTCACTTCTTCATGCATCAAGGTTCTCCTCATTCCTAATGACTATCCCTTCTATGGTTTCCCAACCAAACTAGGGGATCCAATAGGGTCTTCATCCACATAAGTTGTTCTTCTAGTGTTCTTAGTCCTCTCACCGGTACTTCCCTAATAACATTTGAATGCTCTATGTCCTTTGCCTCCACGCTTGAAACAAGTTCCACTGAATGGTCTCTTCTTAGATCTTCCTTCATCTCTCCTATACCCATCATTGCGGTAGGAATTGTGGCCTCCTTTGTCATTGTGGTAGAAATTTTTGTCCTCTCTTCCTCTACGATATGAATTATTGTCCTTCTACTCACTATGGTAAGGATTTCCATCCTTGTTTTGTTCTAAGTATGGTTTTCTCTCTTCGATTTGTGATCCAATTCTCTAGGATCTTCCTATTGCACTTCTTTGTCTCTTTTCAAATTTCTTATTCAACTTTTCCTCTACCTTTAGCACACATTGGTATGCTTCTTCAACTGTTGTCATCTTCACCAAGCTTAACTCTTCTTGGATGTTTGTTCTCAGTCCATTGATGTACCACACAACATTCTCTTTTCTTGCTTCCCTATGTATAGAGTTGATGATCATCTTGTAAAATTCTTCAATATACTCCTTTATAGACTTCTCATTTGCCTCATATTTTGCAATCTCTTTAACAATTCAAGCTCATAATCAATAGGTATAAATTGATTCTTCAATTTTGTTATCATCCTATCCCACTTTGTGATTTTCTCATTTCCCCTCCTATTCCTATCCAATTAGACATCTTTCCACCAAATTAGTAGCATGTCCTTTTAGCTTAGTTTTCACAAATCTAATCCTCTCCAAATCTTCAATTTCTTCATACTCAAAGTATTCTTCCATATCGTTGATCCAATCAATCAATTCCTCAGGGTTTAAATTTCTCATGTAATTTTGAATTTTAATTCTAGGTCTCTTACCAATCTTGGAAATAGCTTTTAACATCTTTACTTGATCTGAATCTTCTTCTTTTATGTTCTCTTCATTTTGATTTGCAACATGATGCAATTCATCATCACTTTCGGCCTCATGTCCAGGGTTTAGACCCCTCCTTCAATCTTCTTCTACAACATCCAACCAAAATATCACTACCCTCATCATCTCCAACATTTCATCCATTCATCTAGCAATATTTTCCATAACATGTACTCTTCTTGTTAGAATCTCTTCCCCTTGTATCTAATGCAACTATCTCGATTTAGCAATTTAGCCACAAGGTCTCAACTGCCTCACAATCACACTCAGTTGAAAACACTTGCAAGATGCCTTAGATTAGTGATCTATTCACCACAAGGAATGCCTTCTTTCCCAAAGGACTCGCAAACTCACTTTGATACCACTTGGTGCAGTCACGGATAGAGAGTCCATAAAGGACTACCCAAACGTCCAGCTTTGAGTCCAACATAGTGGAAATATCACAAGAAGTGCTCAGTAAACATGAATTTTCTTTGATTCAACTTACAATCTTAGATGCATCACATGCCATAGATGTGAAATGACTAAGGGCTCATAGGCCAGCTATACGGCATTATAGATATTACAATTAGCACATTACCTTGTTACATTCCAACATCTTAGAAAATTCAACTAACTATAAGGAACTTCTAGCTTCAATTATGATTTTTGTTGGACTCAAGGGTTTACAAACCCCAATGCAAGATCAAACATGTAGATTGACCTAAGAATATGAGAAGATAATCCATTGGGAGATGAAAATGTGTTGCGAATCTCCAAGAAAGTTCTCCTAGTCCTAAAATTTCTTGTATGACGTTCCATTAAGCTACACATGTTCCGGAAATGGTCTGCACAACAAGCCTAAACTATATAGGCCCTAAATGCTCCAACAAAGAATTTACAATGAACTTCTGAGAGCGATAACTTCCTATAAACGAATGTAAATCATCTAAAATTTGGATATGTTGAAGATGGCCTTGTGTAGAATCTAATTCCTGCTCTGCAAGCTAAGAGATGGTAATGTGATAAAATGCAGAAGAAAGTGTTGAGACAACTACAAATTGAACTATAAGAAAAGAAATGTTTTTGGTTGATACAAGATTGTTTTACAACTAGGGGTGCTCTTGCAGATTGTCAACAAATTCCTTAAGACATTTATATTTTTTATGTCTAAGAAACATAGATAGTGGGTCAATTGGCTACCTTTTTTCTAATTGGTGGTAGAATATCACTTATCATAGTGCTTCCAAAATGATCCCTTATGAGGCCATCTATGGTACTCTCTAACTCTCCTTGTATACTTATGTTTTAATTTTTTGTAAGGTTGCAATAGTTGACAATATTTTGGCCAACTAGGAAAACATTCATCTTAACTACTTAAGGCTAATTTGATACTAGACCAAAATTTCATAAAATAGTAGGTAGTGTAGACATGCAAAATTGACATCATGCATTCCTCATATTTAATTAAATCATATTCACCCATCAATTAAATAAATCAAGTTTATTTGATTAATCTCCTAAGGTTATCTCTTTAATTAAATAAATTATTTTATTTAATTATCTCCTAAAGTTTCTTCATTTAATTAAATCAAATATATTTAATTAAATGGCTAATGTCCATTATTTCCTACCATTTGATTTAAAATCTAAATCAAATGTCATGTCAACTAATCTCTATCTAAAGTTAATTAAGTCATGATTAACTTCTAACACTAATCCTCTTTTCTCTAGCTTTTGCCACTTGCACGATAAATCATTTATTTTGATTTATTAATTCTTCTAATTTCCCTTAACATAGCATAAAAAGAGATTATTCTTCCAAATTTGAAAATCCCTCCAAATAGGATTTGTCCTTCCAACAAAGCATTTAACTTATCTCTTACATGTCTCCCACTTGGCATTTAAGACCCTTTCTTCTCCCTCCAACAAGCCAACTTTCAAATTTGAAAAGCCACCTAATAGCATTTATCATGCATATTGACCAAAATGTGTTCAACCCTCATCATCTCACATCTTAACAAGTGGCATCTTGTCATTGGCTCATGTTTTATCCCACAACCTCCATGTTTTGCATTCTTCCATCCTTCCTGGTTATAAATAGAGACCTCCTCTATTGTATTACTCCTCCACAACTCCACAATCTTCTCCACGATCTCAGTCATTTGAATCCACATCCATCATCCATAGCATCTTCAAATCAATTTCATTATTTAGCTTATCAAAAGGGGTTGGGAAAGGGCTACTTTCCACATCAAAGTAGCACCAATCCCCCTATGGGATGATGTTTGAGTAGTTTAGGGATAGATTTCATACTTATCTTGCTGATAGTTTCATGTTAGTTTGATAATGTTATTATTTCCTTTACATTTTCTCAACAATTTCATGGGGAGGGCTTTTATCTCATTTGTTCAAAATTGACTAATTTAACTCATATTTGTCAATCTTTGATCAATGTAGATTTTGGTCTTCACAAGTAGATCAACGAAGAATAGAACACACTTTTAGTACTAGTGATTAGGTTTTTCTACATCTTTAACCTTATAAGAAACTTTCATTATGACACAAGAATGGTCATAAGTTGGCTTCCAAATTTTATGGTCCTTATTAGGTGATTGTGATGTGGCACACAAGTTAGCATTTTCATCATCTTCTCAAATCCACCTAGCTTTTTATGTCTCGTGTCTCAAGAATGTGACAAACCTATTACTTGAATACCAATAGCAATACCTAATTTGGATGAGGAGGGATTAATATTTTTGAAACTAGTGACTATTTTAGATAAATACACTAAGCACCTTCATAGTTACTCTATTGAGGAGTTATACTATTAAAAGGTCTTGCAACTTGAAGATGCCATATGTGATCCTACTAGTATTCTCTGTAGGTTTTCTCATCTTGATATTTGAGGATGCATTTTTTTTGAAGGGTGAGAAATCTTATGTACCCCATTCTATTTTATGATAAGTAGTATCAATTGAACACATATGAATTGTTTTTTCCCACTAGTTACAATAATGTATTTATGCCACATGCATGAGATGGTAATAATTACCTTTGTAAAAACACTGCATATTATAATTAGTTCTTAATTGGAAATGAATCTTAAAATATATTATATTCCAATATTTATGTTTGAATTCATTTTATTGTTCAATTTTTTTATTTTCCGTATGTTTTTAGATCCATAGTCTCAAAAATATTAATAAGATGTGGATGTGATCTAATAGTCTTTATTTGGATTAATTTTTTTTTTGGTTGACCTTCTTATCCTTGATTCATATGTTTCATGTTTCTTGGACTCTATTCTTTGCTTCCATTATCCTCTTTTCTAGCACCACCTCCTTTATGAGTATAACTCTTCCTTCCACTTCAAGATATTATAAAGAGGGAAGACATGTACTTTTTCTTCATCTAGAATTGTGTGCATCTTCATAAAATGAAGGAGATCAAGTTTGAACATATTTTCACCACACTCAAAATTTATGAAAGGTTAATATCTTAATGGATTAATTATTTTTGCTTGTCCTTATAGACTTTCCTTTCCCAAAGAAAGAAAAAAATTCCCCTATATTAATTTTGTGCTCCTTCCTATATTGTCCATCCCTTTAGATGCATGAGATTCCCACTATCCATTGTTAATGGATTATAATACTTTTGGTAAAATTGTATAATTTTTTTAAATTTTTTTTTTGACATAGAAGCATTTTTTCTATATAAGATTTACGTAATATTTAAATTATTTACATAATTTTTATTGGAAACATTCTAATTCTAGTTTATTTTTTACACAATTATTGCATTTCTTCTATAGACACATAAAAATGTCTTAAGCATATCACACATCTTGATTTCACTTACTAACACCATTTTCTCTCATTAATTCCTCTATTAAATTAAATAATGTTCAATTATTTGATTAAATTCACTTTATTCTCCTATTAATTAAATAATTAAGGTTATTTAATTAATTCATCATTTTCATCATTTTCTTCTTTTTGATTAAATAATTTCAAATTATTTAATTGAAGTACTAATAAATCCGACTTGATTAAATAATTCATAAGTATTTAATTAAAGTTCTTAATTCTTCCAACTTGTACAATTAAATGATTTTCCTAAATTGTTTAATTAACTAATTATTCCTCTAATCCTCCAACTTGCATAAATAATATTCCCTTTTTCAAATTCAAATTATTCCCTCCACTTGAAATATCTCTAACTTAATTTCATGAATTAAGGGATATTGTTGAGTCTGTCATGGATTATAGACCATTGATCTAATCCTTGATCCACACCTCATGGATTATTAGCCACTTGATTAATCCTTGATCCACACTCACCTCCTTAATCTTCTCTTATCCATTGATTAACATTTTCAATCCTGACCATTGATCAAAAATCCTAAAATCTATAAATACCATGCTTTTTTCATATCAAATCTATCACAATCATCATGAGCACCCTTACTCTCTAGAATTTCATACTCATTTTTCAGCATTCTAGGGCATCTTTTGCAAATCAAACCTCATCAGCCAAGATTTTGCAATAATGGATAATGCATAAAACTGAGTAATCCACATCCATCTCACAATTATGCATCAATCCACAATGGGATTGAGAGGTTTGCACTTTCAATTAGTTTAATAGCTTTGAATTATGTTCATTTATTTAGATTAAACTCTTTTGAATGCTTTGCAAATTGAATTTCATTGAGTATGGCTTCTAATTTGATTATTTATCTTGTTAATTATTTTTATTTCATTCATATTTGATCAATTGAGCTAACCATATGCCACCTTCCAATTATTTCTTAATTTTGAGTTGTATTTTTACAATCCTCTCAACAATTTCACCTCATTGCATTGCACTAACTATTCATCTTTCTTACCAAAAATACATCAAGTGATCTTGAAGGAAAATACCTAAAGCATGATGCAAATGGTAACTTATTAATAGAAGAATGTAATTCCCTATCATAATAATTATAAATTTAAGGGATTAATTCATCCCATATTTAGGACACTTTCTATTATGCCACACAATGAGTCATGGCAAGGTCTTGTGATGACTTTGTTTTATTGTTTAATTATGGATGAAAGGTTGTAGTTTTATTTATCTTTATTTTCACCACACTACATAACATAGACTAAAAATTAGCAACAAATATTTTGTCTATATCTAAAATTATGGACTTAGTAATCCCAAAATTGTACACATGTACATTAGCAGAGAACATCTTAGTTGCCTCTTTCCCTATGATATCATCTTGACAAGTAGTTAGAATACACATTTTATTGATCTCATCAACTAACAAAAATAATTAATCATGCCCATGTATCTAATTAATGTAAGAGGATAACACACATACCCCATTTTCATACAACTACTCTCAACAAAATAAAATGCATTGGAAATGCAACAAATCAGATTTTAAAATTTGCAACATGAACACTAATTTGTTCATTCAAAACCGCTTGCAACAACAACAAAATCTTCTCCAACTTGATTTTACCAATATTGCAGCCTCTTTGGCTGATAAAATTAGTCTCAAAACTGATATTCAAACCAATAATCAACCTTCACCAATCTAATTTATACATAATAAAATAGGATTGATCTAAACACCCAATTTATGCAAGCAAAATCATAGAAATTCTCATTGAAATTTAAAACAACATTACAAAAACAATAGGCCAAGCCTATTGGCTCCTCATTACAGAATACCAATATGATTTAGGTTTGATCTTATACCTGCAACAATGGTGTAGTACAACAACATATGGCTTCCACAAGTCTTCCTCAAACTCTCCTATCTTCATCTCCCCAAAACCTCATCTTGTAGCTTCAAAATCAATCTTTCACTAAATCAATCTTCGAACATGGTCTCAAATGACCTCTTTGCTGTTATCTTCATCCCCCCTCTCTCCCCCGCCCAATTCTTGAAATGAAATGAAAATACTTGATATTTTTTGCACAACATGAAATGAAATTTCATGTCATTTGGGATCATTTCCCTCCCAAATGGCACAACCTAGCTCATATTCCCTCCAAATTTGCTTTAAAATTCATGAAAAGACAAAGAGAAAGTGCTCTTACAATGTTATGACATTTTTCTCAAAATAGGAGATTCTTTCCATACCACTATCTCTACAATATGCCTTTCAAATTCAAATATTTTTAACTCCCAATTTGAGTGCCCAAATTTGAAGAAAATATTTTTTCATAAATAATTTATTGCACCCACATATGCCTCCCATTCCAACACCCAAGTTTGGGTAGGTGAAGGGTCACTAGGAGATGCCACCAAAATGACATGAAATTCACCAAAAAACTCATGAAAAATTTTCAACTCATTTTACAAGATAAATGACATTATTTCAATTATTCCAAACATTATTCCACTCAAAATATTAATCTATTAAGCAGAAAATTAAATATTTCTTTTGGTTGATGAGGATAGCTTGTCAACCATGGATGCTCCTGCATCACTAATCATTAGAAAAACTCCCTCAAAGTCCATATAAACATTTTCCAATGTCCTCATGGGGAATTTGAGAGATAAATACATTCCTTTATTTCTTGTCTTATATTTATAATGTAACTTAATGTACAGTTCTTACAACATATATTCATATATCTTATTGTATTTTAGGTCAAAACAAATAACTTTGTAAATGATATACTATTTTATTGATATGTATATGGCCTACCACTTTGGGGGTACTCATCTCCCTAATCAATAGTAACATGTGTGCTCTTTGCACACAATTTTCATACCTTATAGGGTAACCCATTATTTGAAAGGATATATGAAATAATTCTATTGTTTATCGTATGAGGAAAGATATAACAAGTTATCTAATTGTATAAATTCAAATAGCATTCTAGCATAAAAAATATAACAAGAATGAATGAAAGAATATATATAGACCAATATATCCTTAAAAAACACTTTAGGAAAAGACCTACCCTCAAAAAAAGTGAAATCCAATATATTATTGTAGTGTCGAAAAATGTACTCCTTTACATTTTCACACTATGTTTGGGTCCCTTAATTAATTTGACTTAATTAAGCCTCTAATTGGCCCTACTATGCATCTACAAGCCTAATTAATTGCAATTTCTAAAAGGGGAATCATGATTTAATTAATGCAACTATTATTTTTAACACCCCGAAATGAATAGGTACTTGCAATTTAGGTCAAGACCCATTTTCCCTTGGGTGAATGGGTCCCCTTTAGTTGCTTAATTCAAAATTTTAATATGTTTTTGGCAGTCTTTTTATGATCCCAAATTCAAATTCAAATGTCAGCTTGTAATGTTTAATTTTCAAGAAATTAGAAAATTACCTATAAATGCAAGGTCTTTTTATCAATTCAAATCCTAGAAGCAAGCTAGATTTTCAAGAGATCAATTCCTAGAGCTAAGATTATTATCAAAGGTGTTCAAGAGCATATTTATCAAGAATTTGTTGCAGCAATCAAGATCTCAAGCATCATGCATGTTTTTGGAGCTAACATTGTGATGTAGGTTTCAAGCATTCAAGTCAAATTTCAAGCATCAAGATCACATCATCAATCAAACCATTTCATGCAAGATCAAGACATTGGAGATATGTACAAAGTTGTAGTCCTTCAAGGGTTTCAATCAAGGTTTTGGTGAATTGCAACATAGCAATTGTTCATTCATCATTCCTTTCATGTTTCATTGTTTCAATTCAAGGTTTAATTATGAAAACAAGATTTAACCAAGGCAAACCCCCATTCACCAAAAACAAACATTTTTTCCCTATTGTGGGTTTTGCATATCTTAGGTTGAAGAAGGATTGAAGATCTATCAAAGGAGAAAAATTGCAAAAGTTGTCAACATTGTCATCAAGCCACAAAAACTCACTTTCATAATTTATTTCTGAATTTTCAATTGTGAAACCTAAAGGAATCAAGAGTGTAGACCAAGGATCGAAGGACTATGAAAGAAATTTTTCAACCCCTATAGCAAGACCCATTCACCCTTGGGCGAATGAGTCCCAGGAGGACACTTAACACAACCTTTTTGTGACAAGTGCATAAAATCACACCCTTATCAAATTTATAGTTGCTTTCTGGATTCTATCATATTAAGATTTAATTTAGAGGTTTCGTGTGTTACATTGCATCATTGCATTCATTTAGTATTTTTCATTCATCTCCCAAAAGTGCATTTCAGGTTGATTTTCCCCATCCTTAGTCATAAGGAAAACAATAAGATCCCCATCAAGGTTGACTCACCTAAGGGTTGAAATTCAATCTTTCCCTAAGGGATCTCTTTTTCCTAATGAAATAAGGAAGGGAAGTGTAAGCGCATACCCCCATTCAAAATCCATCACCCACATTTCTCCTGTTTCAATTATCAATGATAGAACACTTATAATATAAGGCTCCAAGCCTTTATATATAGATCAAAATTATCAATTGAGGAAAACATGTGAGATATGTCATTCAATAGAAATGAGAAACCGTTGTTGCATTCCTTATGATACTAATCCAAGAACAAATAAAATACAAACATCCCATTCCATTTTTCTCAAGATCTCAAAAATAAAATTAGGGCTCTAGTTGCTTACACCAAGCTTCACTCATAAGTATCATGTGAAAGTGATGTTTAATCTCCATCCCAAACCTTCTATTTATAAGATAGAGAGAAACAAGCAAGGGATAACTTAATAAGATTTGGTAGTGTCGTAAAATTGCACCCTATGCAATTTCACACTACATAACCTCCCCTTTAACTTAATAGAGATGATAATGCAATTCCCCCTTTCACTTAATTTCATCCTTAAACCCATTTATTTTTTATATTTAAGTGAATTTTTGTTGCAAATGCTAGCATGACGCGGAGACATCTGCGCATCACATAAACGTCCCAAAAAAAATCTTGACTCTATGGTTGTTAGGACATTACGCTTTCGCTTGCATGCAAAGTGTAACACCTCTATGGTCATAGATGTGCCCTAAAACACCTTATTCCATGCTTTTCTTTCATTATTTCATTTCATTCTTCCATTCTCTAGTAAACTCATTCTTGCAATCTTTCATTCTAGCACTCACTTTCTCATTCTACACCATTTTCTCAAGCTTTCTTGTATGTTTTGGATTCTACATCAATGTCTTGGCTCTCTCAGCTTGTCTAGAGTGTTGTACTCTCCTTCGACATCCCAAGCTTGCTAAAGGGATGGTAATCACACTCTCTTTCTTACATTATCAACTTTGTTTTAGTAACATATTGATGTTCTAACATGTTTACCTTCTTCATCTTGTCTATCTAATTGTCTATTGTCTACCTGGTTGTTTGTGGAGGTGGAAACACCAAAATTGGGGTTTGACTAAGGTAGGCCTCGAAACAACCCTAATATTCTTCATTGTCTCCATGTGTGCAGATTATTGATTTGGAGTGTTGCGGGAGCTTGTATAGCATTGTACCTTTTGTGAGTTAGTTTTCTTCTTTCCTACTTTGTCGTTCTATTTCATTTTATTTAATTTTATCTACACCATGTTAGTTTTCTTCATGTTATTTCTATTATTTTAAGCATTATGTTAGTTCAACATAAACTATTAGATTTTAGTTTTTGGATAAGTAGTAGACTCTTTGTGTTTTTGTGAGCATGTTCTATTCTTAGACCATATGAGACTACATATTGTGGGGATATTTGTGCATCATGCTATCGTCCTTAGCTGAGAGCAAATCTCCTCTACTTTTTGGCGAGCCTAATGTGAACCATTTCTTACCCTTTATCTTTTTGTTGAATTTTTTTCTCTTGTTAGGACGCTATTGGATAGAGTGTTGTGATGCCCTTTTATGAGTTTCATGACCCAATCCACTACCTTTAGGCATGTATTCAAAAGGAGTTATCGACATCTTGATATGGGGTCTAGAAGATAGTTTAATCCTTTTCAAGGTCTCGAGTTTGAGGAATTATCTATGAGAATATTAATCGGTTTCTACCCTCCTTTTCTTTCCACTCATCCATCAATCAAAGTTCAAGCTCAATATCTACCAACCACTCCTAACTCCTCTCTGATAGCTGATGAATCTGCTCTCATGGTTCATGTTGAGTAGATCCATTATTTGAAAGTAAGACTTGGAGAGTTCAAATATTTCCTAGAAAAAATAAATTCATACTCTCAAGTCACTCCTCTCCTTAGCAACCTGATAAATTTACTTATTTCAAATCATAAAGGTCTGAAGTTACTTCAAGGGATTGCAAATATAGTCCAAAAACCCATGTTCCTTCATACACTTTTGTCCTGGGTAACCCCTAAGATTTCCAATAAGAATTCATTGGTCACCAGTTGTATATTCAGATGCTAGGATTGTCTCTGCATATGGTCGACATAAGTCCCTCTATTTTTGCTGCTAGTAATACCAGTTTCATGCCTTTGGATGTTCTTGGGATTAAAGTGAATCGAGTCCTTTTGGGATTCAAAATTCCTACATCTAAAACCCAAATCCCTACCACCTCTAGTGCTTCAACTAATTAGGCTTAGTCAATAGATCTCACCCTTAATGCTCTATATATAGAACATGGGGTGAATGCAATCTCGATTGGCGAACTTGGCTAGTTCTAGTTCTCAATCCATGCTTCACTCATATTATTGTTGTAGCCCTTTGTCCCTTCCTATTTTAAATACCCCCATTCCTTAAGGGGTGAAAATTCCTAAATTTGATAAGTACAGTGGTAGGGGAGATCCTCAATATAGACACTTGTCTCATCCTTCACTACCATGTGTACCGACTTCTTTTACCATGATGCTTTGTTGGAAAAGATTTTTGTGTTCCCTCAAGGAAGTTGCTTTAGAATGGTTTTGCTTGCTTCTTGATAATTTCATTTTCTCTTTTGACCAATTAGTAAATTAGTTCTTCAACAATTCTAGGAAAACATTGGGTCGAAGTTCACCTTCATCGATCTCATCCAATGCAAGCATGGAACACATGAAAAAGTAGCTGATTTTATTTCCTATTACCAATCTCTCTTCTCCCAAATCTCCTACGCCCTATTTATAGATTCCAACATACAATTTGTGTTCGCAGGGAACTTGTTGTCAGTGTTGCGAGAGAAGTTCCTTCTAATGAAATACCCTTTTTTTTTCTCATCTATGTGTTGTGCTACATGAATATCAGTAGAAGGTGGCTCAATACGGGGATTCCTCCTTGTCCTCCCATTTGAATAATTGGTTAGCTGTGTCTATTTCTAGGGAGTCAAAAAAGATTAAAGCAATAGTGAACGTGGTATATACATTCCTACTGACAAGAAATATATAGAATATAACATAATCTTTACAAAACTAACTAAGTCTTATGCAAATGTTCTTCAAAAATTGTTAAAAGATGGCTTAATTTCTCTCCCCAAAATAAGACTAATATTTGAGCCCTATTTTAACTAGTATGAACACAATTTTTTTTATCAATACCATTGAGTTTCTAATCATTACATTGAACGATGTGTGTGTCTTAGGCATGTTATCCAAGACCACATCGATAACAGTGCCATCTAACTTGACGGTAAAAAGAAAAAATTCAATAAATCTATAGCCAAACCTAATAGACAGTTGCAGATATGCATAAATCCTTTCCCTTCCCATTTCACAAATTTGATAACATCCAATTCTTCATCTGCTAATCCTAGTCCATCCGAGTATGTGAATATGGTCTCATTCACCCATATTTCTCCTTCAAGTCACACAGATAATACACCTGATATAGTCTGAGTGTTAAAATAAAATATAGCTAATTTTTTTATCAATATCATCGAGTTTTCGTTCATGACATTAAATGATGTGTGCATCTTAGGCATTTTATGAAAGACCACATCAACAATTGTGCCATCTGAATTGATGGTAAAAAGAAAAATTATAATAAATCTATAGCCAAACCTAACATATAGTTGCATATATACACAAATCCTTTCCCTTCCCATTTCACAAATTTGATAACATTCAATTCTTCATCTATTGATCCATGTCCATCCGAGTATGTGAACATGGTTTCATTCACCCATATTCCTCCTTCAGGTCACATAGATAATACACCCGATATAACATTTATGCCAAATAACTTGCTTATCAATAAGGAGCCTTCTCCATTGTATATATTGTATATACCAGATCAAATCAATGATAACATCGTGACAAGTGTTATGGTTGACCCTACATGTCGGGTAAATGTCATCACAAAGGAGACCCTTTCCATAAATAATCTACACAAGGAGAAATATGATGAGTTGTAGACCATACTCTGTACACATGATGGCATTTACATCCCACCAATTGATTCTATCTCTTTGTTGGTCCTTGTGGGACCTAAGTCTCTTGAAGTCCCATTTGTCGTGATACTAGAATTTGACTTATTTAGAGTTAGACTAGGCATCCCATGGCTAGTCTCTATGAGTGTGATCGTCTTTATTATCCACAAATGTCTAAAGTTTTATCATGATGGAATGGTGTATATTATCTAAGACACTAGATAAAAACTACTTGTGTCGCATGGGGGATTTTCCCTTGATCATTTCTTTCCCACTCCATTTGGACCCTTACTACCTAGAGGGGACTTGTTATATAAGGCCTACTTTAGGTATAAGATTGGAGTCTCAATTTCTAATGGTGTTTTCCTACCTTCTTCCCATGTGATCTCTTTGAAGGCTTCTATGTGTTCCCAGAAACATGCTTCGTCCTCTACCCCTTTGAAGGCTAAAGAAAAGAAAGATCTTGCCCATAGGCCTTCTCCTCCCTCTTCATCTTCTTCTGTAGCTTCACAACATCTAGAAGTGTCCTCTTTTCCTTATACTATGCTTGGAATAGGAAAGGGAAAGGCGTTTGTGTTGTGGAATTCCAAACCACAAGTCTTCCAGCTATTGGTTTTTCCCACAATCCCCCGATCCACCCTATATGGTAAGGGGAAGCCTTCCCATGGATTTTTTCCTTCCTCTCAACCTTCAAGGCCTCCTCCTATTCTTCCACCTACCTTTAAGGAAAATAAAGGAAAATGGCCTATGGTCAAGACCCTCGTCCCTATCTTTGTTCCTCCTCTTGTCTTGCCTCAGGAGATTGTTCTTTCATCAACAATGATTGCAGAGAGCACTCCTCTGGTAGAATAGGATCCCTTAAAGCCTTCTCAAACTACTCTTATTGATACCGATAGTGATTGCTTGACTAAATTTCACGTAAGTGTAAGCGTCACTGGAAAGCCTTAGCCTAGGAATGAGAGACCTCACAAAACACTGAGGGGGAACATCCTACCCTACCTTTGTTTCCTTTTTTGTCTTTGTTTTTGTTTCTCTTCCTTTATATTCTTATCACCTTTGTTGTGCTTCTGGGTTCCTTAGTGGATCTCAATGAGCCTCACCCCAAGCAATTGCAAGTGTTCATCACTCCTTCTATGGAGCTGCCTTTGATCACTTCTTTACCAATTCTTTATCCTTTCCCTGAGCCCGTTGACATGCATCATAAAAAGGTTGTATCTTTAATGGCCCCTTCTCCTTATTCCTCTTCCAATTCTATTGTGAGGACCCCACATCCTCCGCTAAAGGGTAAGTTGGAGAATGACCTTTTTTCAAATGATGGTCAAAAAAAGTCTTATTTTCCTTCTTTGTCTTATTATGCTCTAGCATGCACCATTCTTGTGATGGATTAGACACCTCCTTCACATGAGTTTATCACTACCCCATTTCTAGAGGATACACTGAACCTTTGGTTTCTTGCCCTCCTCCTATTCATTCCACACACTTCACTTTAGAGAAGTGTATGTTCGATTCGTTGGAGGATATTTTGACTTTGTCATCCATCTTTACTAGATCGATGATGTTAATCTCGCACAAGCTTGATGATGAAGACCTCAAGGGGCTTCCTCCTTGGCTCTTGCTATAGGTGATTCAGCTAGCACCTCTCTTTCTATTCCCCCTTTAGGCTCATCTTCCCTCCCCCTACGATGATCTAGAATTGGAGTAGGACAACTTGTGGGAGGTGTTGGACTAGAGCAGTGCCTCTTCTTTATCTTTATATTAGATTTGTGTGTTTGTTCATGTTCCCCTATGCTTGCTTGTTAATGTTTGTGCTCTCGCTTAGAGGATCCTTAATACCCTTGTAGGTACTTGGATACATGAAAGAAAATTTTCCATACACTTCTTCTATATGTCTCATCATTCTTCTATATGTCATACACTTTGATTTTTTACATTGGGAATGATGCAAAGTATTGGGGAATTTAGGCCTCTTCCATGTTAATCCAATTTTTTATGGTGAGAGCCTCTAATCTTAAAATATAGATGAAATTTAAACCCACTCATGACCTACAAACATAAAAATCTCTAGCAGATTATGCATAAAGTTACACAAAATCAGTCTCGTGTAGTAGGCCAAGGCATATAATTCATGGGGAATTTTTTTTTATAGTATTTAACTCAAGAAGAGAAGAATCCATCATACATGGTAAGGATGTCAACCCTCCACCGTAAAGGTTCAAACCCAATTTAGAATTATTCCACACAATCAAGTAAAAGTTGAATATAATAATGATTTCTCTTTGAATTGGTTATGATTTCTTCCACACATATCTTGTCCAGGGTGTATTTTTGGACACTCGTAAGCTCTATGTCCCACACTGGAAATATTGTCCAAGGAACCCTCTACTGCTGCTACCACAACATCCTATTGAATATTCTCTTCATATTGTTCCTTGATTTGATTCTTTATTCCAACTAGATATTTCCTCTTCTTCATGAGCTTGCTTTGCCTAACTGATAATTTTCCTCTTCCTCTTGAACTATTATGTCTCCTTATTTCTATCTTTTCTTCTTCTTTCAAAGCATATTAGTATGCATCTTCAACTACATATATCTTCAACATACTCATCTCATCTTGTATATTAAATCTTAACTCATTTATTATTTTGCTACCTTCTCTCTCTCTCTCTCTCTATTTGATAGTGCCTAGATCTAATTACCATTTTATGAAACTCCTTGGTATACTCTTTGACACTCATTTCTTTCTATTTTAGATTTTGAAGCTTTCTAAACAACTCCAATTCATAGTCTAGGAATAATTTTTTCCTTTAACCTAGTAACCATTTAATTCCATCAAATTGTTCTCAATTCACCATTGTCTACTATTTCTCTATATAGTTCTCTCCACCAAAGGGTAGCATGTCCCTTGAGTTTTGTCTATGATAATATTACCCACTATGGGTCATGAATATTTTCAAATTCAAAATATTCTTCGAATTCACCAATTCAATCTATTAACTCTTCAGAATTTACCATACCTAAAAAATTTGGGATCCCATCTTATTATCATGACTAGTTCTAGCAAGCATTCTCAAGATACATTCTTCACCTTCATCTGTTGGCTATTCATTTTCTCTTTCTTGTTAATCATCATCATTTTCTTCTTCCAATTATAGATTCCTCCTCAAATTCACAATTGGATTTCTCAACTCATTTCTCATTTCAACACAACACTACTCAAACATTTCCTCTATTCTAGGATTTCTCTATGTCAATGGCATTTTTTTCAATATTTTCATAAAAAATAATATACGTTGTCTATGCTAGTTTCCACATAAACTTATCTCTCTCACAATTTCCAACATCCCTTTCATCCCTCTGCAATTGTAGGACTCCTCTTCATACCTATAATAAACCTCACGAGCCTTTGATACATTCTATTACTTCCAAATTTTTACAACATTTGACATCTTCTCCTAGCAAGGAACCTTGCTCTGATACCAAATGATGAAGATCTAATACCAAGAGTACTATCAAAAAATTAGTAGTAGCCAAACCACATACAACCATTCAAAGAGCAATATTATGCATTTATTTATTATCAAAAATTAATATTTAGCAACAAATACAACTTATTGAATTTGAAATCAAACACATTAGTTACAATATTCTTCTTCAAAATTTATGTCTCTCACAAATCAACCACAAAGTACCCTCATGAATCAACATAAATGAACTCTAAATTTCTTATCACCCCCAAAAAACCCTAAACACATAGTGTGTTAACCTTTATATGTCCATCATGAAGGAATTTGAATTGTTGGAACTAACAATCTTGCCACATGTCAATATTTAAAGATCTTCAAAAACGTTTGTTTGAGATTTTACACCTATTAGGAATTATTTACATGTTTATCTTTGGGTCATTTATCAAGGGTTCCTACCCCCAATAGGAACCATCCACTTGGTCAAGGGCTTTTACCTCTATAGGAACAATGCAAGTGCTTGATTTTTTTCTTAGTCACTCTATTGAGGTTCCTACACCATAGGAATCATCCACCTAGTCAAGGATTCTAACTCCATTAGGAACTAGGAATTTAGAAACCACCACCTGCCAAAGGTTCCTACTACACTAGGAACCATCTAAAAACTTTGCAAAAAGAAGCCAAAGACTTGTCAATTTCAATGGGAACTAGAATAGCTGGGGAAAAGAGAGGGAACAAGAGCTTGTCAATATTTTCATCTCCATCAAGAACTAGGAACCATTGGAGGGTTTGGTAGGAACTAAAACTTGTTGGTGGTTCTTGGGATTCTTGAAACTACCCAAACCTTTGACTTTGTTCCTTAGCAGGCCAAAACCTTCGACTTTGAATAGCTTAGTCATTTTTCCCCCTATTTCCACTAAATTAAAATTGAAAGTACCTATCAAGCCCTTACACAATATGATGTTCTCAATTCAGCCAAAAATTCTTCTTGAATGACCTACCAAAACCAATAAAAACAAAACAAAACTTAATTGAAACCTGAAAAATGTTTTTGGTCAATAGAGAATCGCTTTAAACCTGGATGTTCCTACATCAAGTTTTGTGCCCACGTTGGAGGAATGTGTCAAATGTAATAAAAATTGAACAAGTGGCATACTCTTATGCTAGGCTTTGGTTTGTGGCTCAATCCCTATTTATACTCATTATATCCATGTTTATATTTGTTCCCATAGATTCATTATTTATTCACCATTTTTTAATCTCAACCCATAGTTAATTCCATACATTCATTCTCTACCTAAAAATAATCATTTTGGACCCAAATTCATTTTCATGCCTCTCAAAATTGTCCCAGTTCAATCTTGAGGCACATAGGAATTAGCTCAAAATTAAAAATTAAAAATTAAAAATCAAAATTTCAACTTTCTCACCCATTTCTACTACTTAATAACTAACTTAACACACATTTGTGTGACATATTTTGAAAGACATTCAATTCACTATTAATATACATATTGGACTTATGAATAAAAAGAATATGTAGAACATAATTCAATTTTTAAAGAAAAAAGAACTACATTTGCATGTTGGTGAATGTTGTCTTCGATATTCTTCATTGTGTTTAATTTGGCTTGTGAAGAGGGTTACCATAAGAGAATATGCTCATTTATCAAGTCAAAAATTTTGCTATGGTATCCCTAAACACCACCTCGACACATTTAGCTACTAGGGAGTTGAAGAGTAGACTTCCTCAAACACATTTAGTTACATCATCTCACACATTACAATTCAATTTCACAAGTCTACATTCCTTTAGACCAACCTTGCAATGCTCAAGATTGAACCGCAAGAAATTTTGAAACCACACAAATTCTAACACATAAAACAAATCAAAGGCATTAATTTCTATATAATAGTGAATAAATTAAATATAATATCAACAATAATTTTACATTATTGATTCTAGAGATAAAGACCTCTGACCCTCTTATTTTATTTTCATCTATTTATTTTTATTATCACATCCAACTCTAATTAATCTAAATTAAATAGATTATTTAATTAACCTCTATTTATATGCTACAATCACTATTTTTCATTTCAATTAAATTTTTGATTTGTTGATGGCATTTCATATGAATCCAGTAAACATGCGAGCATAAAATACCCAACAATTAAATGCTTAAGCATACTTAAAGTCATTGGCTTTAAGGAAATACAAAAATTCTAGGAGAGAAAATATAAGAAATGTCTAATTTGTAATTTGATGTGAAAATCCAAGCCACCAATTAGGTGAGATTTCTGAGCATCTATGAATAAGTCGGATACAAACTTGGGAGAACAAGGAATAATACGCTACAAAAACCATGAAAAATAAGTTCAAAAGCACCAGTGGTCTAGTGGTAGAATAGTACCCTGCCACGGTACAGACCCGAGTTCGATTCCCGGCTGGTGCAATCCTCTTATACTTGCGATATGAAGGTTAATTTTATTTTTTTCTTAAAGCAAACAGTGTACCACAATATTCATATGCATGCCATCAATCAAAAACTATTATTCTTTCTTTTTTAAAGACGTATGTCTATTGATGGGTTACAGAAAAAATCCTGTTAGGGGCAGTCACACACCATATTCTTTTGTCTGTGGCCAAGTTTTAAAACTTAATGTGCTAACACAGATATTGTGCTGTCCAATTACAGGACGGAGTAACTGCTGGTCTTTGAATGTTACCATTATTCTGTAATCTTTTGTTATGTTTAATAAGATTAATAAAAAGGAATAAGTGGGGAATCAGGTCAAAAACATACAATACAATGCTATATACTGCTCGAATCCATCAAATTGACTTCACTAGTCTATAAATTATAGAAGGATATCTATTTTTGTATTGTTGAATACTATTTTGTCAAAATAGGTAACATGATATTTTAATGCAATTTACTGTAATAAATAAAAATGTTTATTAGTATTTTTAAAATTAGTTGTGTTATTTTGTGTTGATATTTTTTATAGTTGATTTTATGTTTTTATTACAAATAAAACAAGATTAAAGGGTTTTAGAATCTTTTACAATAGAAAACAGTTGGCATAAAAGTCAAACAACAACATGATTACAGTTAAGTTATCATTCAATAATAGTAATTCCACAAAAATAATCATCCAAAGAGCAAACAAATAATGATTTGTAAAACACTCGGCCACTACCTAGAAAACTACACACCTGAAACATGTTTATTACAAACAAGTACAAGTTTAGGAAGACCTCTCTTCCTCCTTTGGAAGATAGTCCAGGACACATCATTTTCCAAATCCTCAAATCGAGTGGAGAGGAAAGGAGAATCCTCCTTCATCGCCTCAACCTACTCTACCACACATGAAGAACAAAAGCATCTAACCAAACAAGAGATTGTTATATAAAATCTAGAGGCATGCAAGGAATAACAATTCTACCAACACGCCCCTTGAGAGATGTAGGCTCAAAATAAAGAACATCAACCATAATAGGGTTAGGAGAAGGTGTTCCATCAAGAAGAGAAGAAGCCATTGGAGAAACTGTTGGAACACGTTTGTCATTGCCCTAAAAGATTGACCTATTAATGCCCAATACAAATGCCAAAGATAAACGAATCCATGAGAGGTAGTTAGTCCATGTCCCGAATCCAAAGGGAGATGTTGGCGATTAGTCCAACAATCCCCCTTCAGCTTCACCCAAGCGGATTTGAACCCGCGAACACAACTTTAATACCATTTGTTGGAACGTGTTTGTCGTTGCGCCAAAAGATCAACCTATTAACGATTGATACAAATTCTAGAGATAAATGGATCCACGCAAGGCGGTTAGTCCATGTCTTGAATCCGAAGGGAGACACTAGCGATTAGTCCAATAGAAACATCTAACACAAAAGGAATCGCTCTCAAAATCAACCCATAAGATCTAGGGAATCCTTGGGAGATCTGCCACCCTCAAAGTTAGGAAAACTTCTAATAGCCAAGTGTTCAAAACAAGCATTTTGCCACCAACTAGCTTGACCCACCAACCTCCAATGCGAATAGGGACAATCAAAAACAAGGTGTTGATAGAAAAACATCTTTTCCACTAGAAAGAAAGACCCTCATAATCAAGTAATATAGTTAATTATATGTAGATGTCTTAAATATTTGATTTGAAGTATAATTTGAAGTGTTTTGACTCTTTATTTGTCCAAAAATCTTACATAATTATCATACTATAAATTAAATTTATTCTTAAATATATTTCAAATCTTAGTTTATCTACTTCTAGTCTAGTTTCATTTTTTGCAGATGGCAAAATTGACTTTGTGGATATCTTAAGTATTTGACTTAAAGTATGGTTTTGAGTGTTTCAACACTTCTTTTTGTCTAAAATCCTAGATAACTATCAAAATATGAACTAAATCTTTTCTTAGTTATTTTTCAACTCTCAGTTTATCTAATTCTACCCCAAGTGCAAATCTACAATTTGTAGAATTGACCCAAGTCAATTCCACAATTTGTGAAAATGAGCCTCAAACTTTCAAAATTTGACTTTTAATTTCAATTCTAGTCAATTGTGTATGCCAACTCCCCCACCAATAAAATTATATTCTATCTAGACCAAATATAAAAAGACAACAATCTTTACCTCATTGTCATCTATCTAACATTCACTACTTTCCATTCAACATCTATTGATTATATAAATTTAGTAACATTTCAAAATCTTGAATATCAATACAAGCTTACGAAGAGATTTGTATCCAAATTTAGTAGCTTTCAAAATCATTAGCATTCTAATATCTCAACTATCACTACAAGCTTGTAGAGAGATTCATATCCAAATTTAGTAGCTTTCCAAATCATTAATACTTTTAATACCTTTGCATAGTTAAAATCACTAATTCCATATTAGGTCTTTTGCACTCCAAATTCTAAGTTGTAGATTCTAAATATTCAAATATTAGATTACACATTTAAAGTAATTGTTGCATTCATAACATGTTGTCTACCATTATTTCTATCAAGGCATTACTTAAGCATCCTAGTAGCTTGTCATAAGGAGAAGCTTCTCACTTAGCAAGTTTTTCAAAGGTGTTTGTGAACATTGTCACTTTTATTACAATTCCAAACATCTAGACATGTCTCTATTTGCAATTATGAGTAAATCCTAATCAACGAGTTTTGACATGTAGGTCAAATTTCATTTCCCTACAAGGTTCAACTCTATAATTCATAAATCTAGTTTGAGTCATGTTTCCAATTAACATATCCAACTAAACCAAAGTCTAAGAACAACCCAATCTATATTTGTCATTCTACTTTCAATTCTTCAAAAATAAACATTTTTAAATTATTCTTAAAAATTATAATCAAAACAATAGAACATCAAATCAACTAAATATTTGTATTTACTTTCTACTTCGTAATTATTATCATATAATATATAACTCTAAATTAAATTTTATTCCTTAAACCTAAATTTTAGATTAAAAAAATGCTTTTAATTTTTTGAACATTGAAATAGCTTATATTGTGATATTGCTATCAACTTCAACCATGTAGTTTTACGAGTCAAACTCATTGACCCATGTTTCATAAGTAGTGGCCCACAAAAAAGTACATGGTTGAATCCTGATAGCAATATCACAATTTGACACACTGTAGAAAATACCTCCTACTTATCAATAGATTATATTGTTATAGAAAGATCCTTACAATCCAAATGAATTCTGTGTTATTTCAATTATAAGAAGTATCAAAGTTAATCTCAATTTCTAATAAAAAATTGTTCCACTTATTTCTCAACATAGAATGTTCTAAGTAATAAATCCATTAAACTTTATCTTGCAATACCTAATCACCAAAGTGAGCATTGTTTGCTATGTGAAGTGGTTGTGTTAAATAAAATGTGTCATATTTCTCAACTTATATGTAGCTACTAACATCTAATATCAATATGATCTCTCTACATAAAACCAAACATAATGTGGGTGGGTTCAATTATTTGTATATCAAACACACGTTTGCATATATGATGAAGGCATATGTTTCTTAGGTGACAAACTATAGCCTTTAAAATTTTATTTTATAGTCCATCAAATTTTAAGCTATGAACAAATGTGTATGAAAGAAAACAAATAGATATGTTAGGTTTTCTTAAGATCTATCATTAGGTAAAGTTTTCTAAGTTTATTATAGATCTAGAGCTTTTAATTATATTAAGAGATTTTTTACAACATTATGAAGTCTTATATCATGTTGTAAGCGTATAAATCTATTTAAAAAATAGAAATATATGATCAATGCATATATATTGTATTATATTATATTATAATTTTATCTATAATATAGAAAGTGAATGAGATACATGTTTCTATATTAAAACAAAATATAAAAATATATGTTAGAATAAAATAAAATAATTTTTAAAATAATTAAAATAAATTCATATTATATTATATAATAATTGATAATACAAAAGGTGGATAAGTTACATAAAAAGAGTAGATAAGACTAAGAGGTCATCTATATTTTATAAATTTACTTCAAAAATAAATTCATATAATTAAAAATATATATTATCATAATACTTCATATTATGTGTTATTAAAATATATTTATATTATTATATAATCATTATATTATATTATGATTATAATATTTCACATTATGTATAGTCAAAATAGTTATTAGTCAATAGGCTACATATAGTGTGAGATTTGAGATTGACAAGTCTAGGCCTGCAAACCACTATTAAGTCATCGAAAAATAAATTTCAGCTACAGTTTTGTGAATAATAATTTGCATCAAGCTAATCAAAGACAACACAAACAAGGTTAGTCATTCAAATAAGCACAAACATCATTCCCTATGGAATTCTTGATCAAACAAAGATGAAAACATGAAAACAAAAGCACAAAAAAAAGCAAATGAAAGCATGTAAACAAACTAAATAGATCAAACCTCCATCCCATAGGGGGATTGGTGTCACTTTGATGTGGAAAACTTGCTTGTTTGTAGTATTGAGGTGCTTACATTTCTTGTATGAATGCAAAATACAGCGAATTGTGCATAAGTTGTTACAAGGCGTAGTTACCTTTTGTACATCACGTTTTATATACATATTTACAGAGCAAAAGTATACTAAACATCACTTAAGTAGTTCTGAAACGTTGCTTTAATGCATAGACAAAACCACCTTGTGAATAGTACTCATCGACATGTAGTTCACGAAGGAAAGTGTAGAAGGAAGTCAACTTTTTGCAAGTTGAATGGAATTCATGTAATGCTATTTCCATCGATTGAATGTTGTACTCCTTCACACTTTCAGCATTTGCAACAGTGCTCTTTGCTTCTTGTATCAAGTCTATGCAAGTAACTATAATATTAATTGCAAAATCCTGTATGGGTCCTATAGGAATGCCATTCTGATTCATCGATGGAGATGAATTGGTAGAGAGAATTGGGGAACTCTCACTACTTGAGATTTCAATAATATATGTGGGTTCATGAGAGTTGTCCATTGCTTGAATGAAATTAAATTGTACAAATTGTAAACAAGATATTGTGTATAATGAGTCATAAGCTATCTATAACTTCCCTAAAGAAAGATAACTATTTCGTGCATAAAGGAAAAAGCACTATGTAAATTGACATCTCATTATGACTTTGTTTTAAGTAGAAACACATAGATACTTCATCATCACATAAAAGATTAGGTTCTTTTCCAAACATATGTCACTCTATTTGTCACATAAAACTATAATAGCTCCCTCAATTAGCTCTACATTTGAATATAATATCTTAAGCCAACTAAATTCCTTATGGGCATGATTAAATACCATGTACCTAGCCTCTTTAGTGGACATACATAGACATTAGGACTGCATATATTTAGGCTGAGTTTTTAGATAAACAGAGCTTACAAATTTTCAAAAAGAAGATGTTAATCCAATAGAGGAGAAGACCAAAACAAACCAAACAACTACTAGATTGAGAAGTGAGGCCATAAAAAAAGCCACTATTTTTGCACTAAGAGTTGTTGGAGGAAGAGTTGATGTATTATAAGTTAAGGTCTTCATCATTATGGTTATCAGAACCTGTGGATTTTCTACAGGAGTAGGAATACACTTCTTGAGAAGAACCCAAAGAGCTTTAAACCAAGATTTGATGTTTAGAAGAAAATTCTAATCCATTTGAGCTCCATGTGAATTGATAGTATTTATATATCCTCATAGACAATAATTTATTAGGATTCAAGTCATGCCATTGTAAATGCATTTGATCTATGATGAAGTTTCAATGAGATTTTTTTAGAAACTCCCCTCACTAGGGCTTCCCCATCAAGAGGAACATAATTAGAAATTGCTTGTAGTTGAGCATCATTAAAAATACATTCATTAATATATTTTTAGCAAACCAGATGTAAAAGAGATTGACATTGTAAAATGTCCATTATTTATGAGAGAAAACAAGAGGCCATCTCAATGAAAGAGATATGAGTAGATCGTCACATATAACAACACGTATTGATTCTTCCACAAGATCACAACTAAACTCGAATATCTTATTGAGTTTCTCTGAAACATACATATCTAGTTTGGTGGGATTCCATTTGGGGACATGGAAAAAAAATTCTAAAATTGGCCATCCTTGCAGAAGAAGAAATTGAAATCTGGGTGTCGAGGAGAGAAAGGAGCCATAGATACAGAATGGCGAAAATAAGAGTACCCAGGAACGCGAGAGTAAATGCAGAGAGAAATAAATTAGTGCTATGGAATAAATGTAGCACCATTTTTAAAAAAAAATCTAGTACTCCTAACAATGAGACCCCAAAGCATGAGAGAATTAAGAGTGAAGGAAGAGGGAATAAATGGTGTGAGGATAAGTAGAGGGTAGATTGAATCCAACGAGAAATCTTGGATACGAGGGATATGCATCATGCATGAAGAGTACTCATGAAATACAAAACAATAAAAGAATGTTGTAGCATTTAAAAACTTTTCAGTGGGATCCACTAGTAGTTGTAGTTGTGGTGAAGTGTGTTGACACAAGTATAATTTGGGTGCAGATAAGAAGGATGGATTGACAACAAGTTTGCAAAGTAGAGCTGAAATTTTGAAATACTCTTGGAATCATTATCAGTCAACCATATGTTCAAAATGAGACTGATAGAGGACATTTCACAAGCTTTTGAATCACCAAAAAAAATATTAAATAGAAACTCTTATTTACCAAATTTCGTCATAAAACCATGCCTAATGATATATCATATTAATTTGTCAAATGAAAGGATGTCAAATGAAGAATACTAAGTGCCGAAAGGACCTTATTATGAGTGGCGCTTCTCCCCTTCAAGCAATTCGACTCCAACACGCAAAAATTACTGGCTTCTATCATTTTTTAAACAAGAAATTAATTAACACAACAAAGATAGTAATCAAAGCAGAACTATACAAATATACAGAAAGAAGTAAAGATGAAACAACATACAGGTGTTAAAGAAGACCTTCTATTAACTGGAAGAGAGTACTGTAACCCAACGAACTTGGCTAGATATTGAAAATGTTTGAGTTAAAGAAGGCATCTTTGACGTTTTAAACGTAAAACAAGCGAACACCCTTATTAATAATTCAGCAGATATTTTTTTGCATTGATTTATTCAAACAAGCACGTGCAAAAGACGGCTTTACTCCCCTCACATGCAACTTCATTTGTTGGAAAGGAGAGCAAATTTAGGCAACTTTTCATGATGCAAGGGTAATTTGTTAGCTGAAATTTATTGAAGCAGGGCGAAGTTTCTTCCCGAACACAAGGCAGAGAAAGACACGTTTCTAATGAGGAGATATGATCCCAATCGGCAATCTATTGTGCCGCCCTCCATTACACTCGCATTAATAATACCTGTCTGCAACCACCGGCAATACAGGGAAACATTATTATTTCCGTTTAAATGACAGAAAGGCTTATTGTGGTTGTTTTCAATTGTAAAGCTCATACCCACATTAAACGTATTTGTACATTTCCTCGCATTCAAATCTTCTGTGTTTTAGTTAAATAACTTTATCTCGCCTTTCTTCAGTGTTTTAGTTAAATATACTTATTTTTTAGCTGTAAAAGAGATGGTTATTTAACGGGAGATTAAAAGAGGTTTAACGGGAGCTGTACACCGACGGAAACAAGTTGTTTACCGGCGTGATACAGGTTTCAGCTTAACGTTCATTCTATATATAGTCTATCGGCTAATAATTAATGTCATTAATTAATTTCACCTAAAGTGTAAATAATCGCCATTAGCAATGCATAAAAAGAGTAAGTATTAATTACAGTTAAAAAATATTAATTAATTATTAAAACTAATCAATTAGTAGAATACACTAAGAATTTGTGCCTGCATTAACTCTAAGTCTGAATAATGGATTTCCAAGCTTCTCCTAGCATTTAGCTTTTGCACCAAATCCTCCTGGTTCAGTAACTCCGATAAACAAACCTGGCCATTAGAATGAAAGGATAGATTACCCACATTAGTCTCCATGGGCTATGATGAAAAAAAAAATCAAAAGAATGTCTCCAAATATTTGAACTACCCAGATCTTTTGCCATCAACAATCACTCTCTTGAAATGATAAGGGTTCAACTGTATTTTTATTTTCTTGGAAAATAAAGGGATCAACGCACCATACATCACCTTTCAAAAGATGTATATAATTCATACAATAAAGAAGGTAAATGGAAAGAATCCCCTTGTAGATGTGCTTAAAAGGAAATCTCAATTCCAAACAGGTATAATGCTTGGTGTAACCTGAAAAGCGTCCTTTATCTTTTTATATCAATTGGAAGTCATGGATTATTAACTTAGGTCACGACATATTCTTTTGTATCAGACCCTCGAATTCCAAAGCTCCATCGAAACAAACCTGGCCACCTAAATTAAAGATATATTGACACCATTAATCTCCATAGACCATGATGATTAAATATCAGAAGAAAGTCACCAGATATTTGATCTAGTTATGGCTGTATCGTTTATTTGTTGGCCTTAGTTCACCTCTCACGGAAGAAATTTTTTATAATACTACAATGTTCCCAAGCCTGCAGCTTCTCTTGGTCCTGAGCCAATAGTTGTATATTGTACTTGGCAGCAAAGGCAAATAAAATTGATAGAAATCCGAGTTAGAAGTAGGCTTATGCAAAAATGGAGAGACATCAAAGGAATAACACGGGCATACAAATTGCATGTGTAAATTGAAATCACATGCATTGAAAGAGGCATTCGTAGAAGGCTATGGCAATCTGCTCATCTTCTTGGTTTGAAATGGCATCATATTTTTAAGCAAGCCTTTGCCTCTCTTGCCAGATGATTTTCGATCTGAAGCTCTAAAAAGGGCATGTTGGACATTAATTGCCATTTTGTCTCTGTATCGTCCTGATGATTTTCCATCTCTCTTACATCAGGATTCTTGCGCTCCATGTCATGTGAAACTTTTGGCTTGATGGTTGTCAAAGAATTTTGAGAGCGCTGGCACACTTTAGATAAACCATTGCAGTACCTCGATGTAGCAAATCCTAACAAAGCACGTGAAAATGTGATAAGAATGTCAGATAAAGAGAAACGACGAGAGAAACAATGGAAGTTAATCCTTACATACTTCGAGAGAGAGATTGTCTTGTCATCTTTGTGACGGTAAAAGCCTCTTACAACAAATGCCAGGCGAACCCGGAGTTACCTCTTCATCATAGACTTACCCATAATGTTAACTTCAATAGTTCTATGTCAGAACTATAGATGCCAAAGCAGCAAAATTCCTCCTCTTTGGGGGTACAATAAATTTTCCAGGTCACACTAGCCGTCAAGTTTTACCAACTCTGAATCAAACAAGAATTTCATTTTTGTATACAAATTGAGATCAACAACACCCTGATGACAGATTCACTATGACCAACTTCCATGTTGAAGATAGAAGCTGAAAGTAAAAAAGTTGTTTCATTCATTAAAGCTCAGAATTTGCAACATCCTCAAACAACAGACTAATAGACCCATTCAAATCATGGCTGCAACATTCTGAGCTAAACCAAACTAGACCATAGATGGGCAGAAATGAAGAGCACTTGCCAGATTCTTCTTCCTGAACAAACAAATAGCAACAGAGTGCTCCTTGCATAGATATTCAGCTAAGAATAATCTGGTAAGACATCATTGAACCTTCCTTGGAGATAATTTTTTTTTCTAGTATTGTATAACTTAAATATTGTCTTCCCTTAGTCAGCATATAAACCTAGCAAGGGTCAGAAATAAGTAGAAAGCAGCTAATTTTAAGCTCCAAAAGTGTCTTTATCTTTCTCCAGATTATGATATGAACTTCCAAGAGCATAAGCTTTTCGGCTTCCTGCTACTCCACCCACCATAAGCAATTATCATCCCCGGCATACAGCACAATTCTCATTTGCTGGAATCCAGGGCTGGATGAAAAGGCATCTACATTTCTCAAATCTAATCGATTGTACATAGCTATTCCCAAGATAGATGTCTGCAATAAGGAATCTTCACACTTCTGAATCCCCAAAGCTTAGTACACAAACCATTAAGAGAGCAGTGGGATCAAACAAAGAAGATTCTGTATACAGAAGTAAGGCATATAATTTCTATATGCATAAATTTTCACAAGAACCAGTATCTACCGTTCTCAAAAACCATCACCAATAATCCCCACAGGAACATGTGCCATCCTTGAAATGATGGAACCGATTTGCATCCCTGACAACAATTTGTCGCTCAACAATCTTGGAAATGAACTTTGTTGCACTGTGGCAGTCACCACACACCCGCAGATTTTTTATGATCCGTATAGGTGTCCCAGGGGATGTACTGATAAGCCCAAATGCTATGGCCAGCTTCTCACTATGGTGGCCGAGAATATGTTCCTTTTCCTCATCCTCTACATCATGTAGGGCAAAGTTCTTGTCAGGCACATAACCTGCCTTCTTCATCCGTCCTGCCAAATTATCCAACATTGCATTGATCTCTTCTAATTGTGGATGCGATTTGTTTCCCACACTGAACACATGAACCTTATTCTTTAATTCAATCCAGCTACATCCGGGCCTCCGTTTCAGACCTCTGTCTTTCATCAGTCTTCTCACCTTTTCTACATCATTCCACCTGCCAGCTGCAGCATATATGTTTGACAGCAAGACATGAAATCCAGGATTTTCAGGCTGCAAATGAAAAAGCTGATCTGCCACAGTTTTTCCTAACTCTATATTAGAATGGATCCTGCAGGCACCGAGCAAGGCCCCAAGCACATCTGCGTTGGGTTCCAATGGCATTTTATCAATAAACTCTTTAGCATCATACAGTCTTCCTGCACGTCCAAGAAGGTCAACCATGCATGCATAGTGACCTAACGTAGGTGTTATGTGATGCTCTTCACTCATACAACTGAAGTAATGCCAACCTTCATGTACTAAGCCTGCATGACTACATGCAGATAGAAGAGCAATGAAGGTAATATTGTCTGGCATGATGTCTTCACTTTGCATTTGTTGAAAGAGAGAAAGAGCTTCCTCACCACAACCATGCATTGCATACCCAGCAATCATAGCATTCCATGACACAATGTTTTTTTTAGACATTTTGTCAAACAGATGACGAGCTACCTCTAGGTTACCACATTTCACATACATGTCTATAAGTGCACTTCCTACAAAAATATGTGATTCAAGTCCACATCTGACAATGTATTTATGGACCTCCTTGCCATGTTTTAGAGCAGACAGCTGAGCACATGCAGATAGAACACAAGTGATGGTCATTGAGTTTGGGTTGATGCTTTCTAGAAACATCTGTCGAAAAAGTTCCAAAGCATCATTACCATGTCCTCTCTGTACATAGGCCGCTATCATTGCATTCCATGAAATTGCATCTCGCTTATACATTTTGTCAAATACTATGCGTGAACACTCTATATCTGCACATTTCCCATACATAGATATTAAGGCATTTCCTACCATGATCTCTGAATCAAATCCATTTGCTCTGACATAACCGTGGATTTCCTTCCCCTTTTCAAGAGATTCTAACTGAGAGCATGCTCCCAGAACACTCACAAGAGTAACACAATCAGGTTCCACTCCTTCCATTCGCATTTTACTGTAAAACTCCAAAGCTTTCTCAGGGTACCCATTTTGTGCAGATACCCCAATGATTGCAGACCATGTTATAACATTTGGCTTCAAGCCTGCAAACACCATTTGGTCAAACAGCTTCAAGGCCAAGCCATAGTGACCATTGTGGCCATAACCTGTTGATGCAGAAGCATATTAAATCAGATTGGTGTTGGCATTCTAAATAAGATTAGTGTTAAGTTTAGTATCTGTTTGTTTCAGGAAAACAAGACATTGTTTAGAGTACAAAACAAGCATTTAATCTTGTATTTGTTTATATAAAACCCATTTTAGAATTATCCAAACTGAAAACTGCTATTTAAAAAGTAAACATATACCTACTTTGGGCACACAGACAGAAGTGGTTTAACTTGGCCTTTAATGAAGGGGAAGTTACAGATAGAATCTATCTGTTAAAATAATTCAGCATGTATGTTTATTTTCCTTCTGGTTTATTTTATTGCATATGGTCTTGTTGGCTATCTTGGGGGCTGCTGTATTACCTGTGATCATGGCGTTCCATGAAACAACTTCAGTCAGTGATACTGTTTCAAATATTTCTTGTGCATCTTCCAAACTTCCACATTTGGCATACATAGATAAAAGGGAATTTCCAACAGAATCGTCAGCCTCATAGCCACTTTTGATTATGTAACCATGAATCTCTTTCCCACTATGCAGAGCCTCCATGTTGGCACAAGCTGGTAGAACACTAACGATGGTGATTATCTCTGGCTTCATGCCTGCTATATGCATTCGGTTAAAGAATTTCAATGCCTCCTCTGGTCTCCCATACTGTGCATAACCTGCAAAGTTAAAATTTTGAAGAGATCAAAAATGTTTAACGATGGAGTAATAAATTTATGTGCATTTTATATGAGCTGCTTTTGATCTAAAACACATATCAAAATAATCCATGAACCTTTCCACTTAAAAAATGAAAATTACATTATAATAATAAAATGCCCAAGGACAAATGTCAAATCTACGCTTGGTGCTTATAAATACCAGTCAATGTAGTGCACGTATGCACATTTTTAGCAAGACGAGTTTGAATTTGGAACACCAGTCAAAGTATGTTTGCTTAGAAGATTGTTTCTATAGATGTTGAGTTTTGAAATAGATTTTGTAAGCTTGATGGACTGCATAGATTCAACAGATTGTGTCTATGGATGTCTAGTTTTAAACTAGAATCCTTAACCTTTGTGGACTCCATTGTTCAATAGCTTCATATATAGCTTCAATTGAGCCCAAAAATTATATTATATAGTAGGCAAGTTAAAGGGAATTCCGTTTCATCCTCTACTTGTAATACCCATTAAACTGTGCATTTGTTTAGATGATTGTTACCATGGAAATCTAGTTTATCATAAATTCTGTTAGCATGGTTTAACATCTTTTTTTCGGTTTAATAATTCATAGAGCAGGGCTGTAATTGCAATTAGATATTTTAGTTGTGTTTAAAGCTATCTTATGGGTAAGGTAAGATAATTTTTGAAGGTCGCATCTTAGATAACAAATCTTATGAGACCCTCTCAAAGGAACTAGGAAATAGTGTGACTGATCAGAACTATTTTGAAATTTTCCCCACATTGTGAACTTGAAAAAGGAAAATTATATTGCTCATATTAGGACTAACGCCCATGACCTACATCATTGTAGCATTCCATTTGCACAGAAAACTGAAAGTGTATATGAAATTAAGTACTCAGGTTTAAAACAGGAAAATACTCAGCAAACTTTAAAATGCTGAAATATTGATAAAAAGAGGGGAAAAAATATGTTATTGTTATTTCATGCCAAATACAATGCATAGAAAACAGAAAAAATATGTCATGGCCCTCTCCAAAGAAACCCACACACCTGTTACTATTCATGATTTGCAAATGTCTAAATCTTGATATTTAATGATTATGTTATATTGAAGCATATACTGATGAGTTGTAAATCAATATGATTTGGATAAGTGCTATATTTCATAATCTATTGGTAAAAAGCAGATGTTGATACCCTTTTGGTGGATGAAGTACAGGAGGGTGGCAAGGATGAACACGTGTTGCAGTTGGTGATTTATAATTGGCTAGTGGGCCTAATTTTGATCATAGTTATGATCTAACTGGGGTGATGAAAACAACCACCTACCACTGACTCTCGTGTATGTCATGTTCATATAATCATCTTGTTTCCATTCGACCCACTTGATTTGGTTGGGAGTTAATCCTTGAGCATTCTGTGTCATAGTTAAGTATCTATGTTGTCCTCACTTGTAATGGATTCTGCAGTTCTAATAAGAACCAAGGTTGAAGAACCCAAAAAAAAGAGAGTCAAGCTATTAAGGCTTGAAATGAAATCTAAGCATTGCTGTACCTTGAATGAATTAAAAATGTTGGAAATTCTTTACAAAACTCTAACCTAAATCACACTACCTAAGTCTAATTTTTATGACCTGCAGGTTAGGGTATTAGACAAGTTTTCCTCTTATTTTTGGAGGATTATTATTTCATTGTGGAAGGCGTTTAGCATGGCCACCACGACAGGGAGATCTGTGGTATTGTGTGGTCCTAAATCTGCATGTAATGCATAGTTGGAGTAGGCTTCCTTTTTATAAGTTGGGGTTGTTATTGTTTGGAGGAAGAAGATATTCTCCTGGCAGCGGGTTAGGAAAAAAGGCAGAGGAACACCCTTGGGGTTACAAATTGGTCTGTGGTAGACTTCTTGAGACTTGGAGTTCAACTATGAACCTGCTGTAACTGATTGTCCTGAATATGGCTAAAGATCAAAATCCATGATTGAGGGATTAGAGGCTCATAGGTAACTCAATTCATGAATAAGCAGATTATTTGTTAGTTCTTCCAAATGTTTTATAGATGAATGACAAGGTAGGACTAAGCTATCACAAAGCTGGATGAATCCAATCCATGGCTCATTCCTCAAGACCTAGTCTTGCGCAACAAGTCATGAGGTTGGTTTTGACCACCATAACCTACATTTCAGATCTGCAGTGTCTGTTGTATGCTCTTAGAAATGGTCTTTACTTGTATCATTAGTTTAATCATAGCTAGGCCATGCTTGGGGGTTGGAGCTTGTGTTCCATGCCCTATGAATTCTCTCCTTGGTCTTAAATGCATGATGTCTAGGGTAGGGCAGTTAAACCCTAAAAGAAAATAAAAACTATTAAAAGAGCTTAATATGCTTACCCATTAAAATAATATTATTATTAGTATTATTTAAAATAATAATGTTATCCCAAATAAGCGAAGGGGACATGATAGCAAAGGCCCAACCACTACACCAAAAGACCAACTTAGTAGCGAGGGCGGCTACCTAGGGTGTTAAGGGTGAGGTTTGCATCCAAGTAACCTCGGAGGTGAAGGCATAGAAGCCACGACCATAGTGGACACGTGGCTATGGAGCTCCACCATATGGTTATCAAATACATGCTTGCCAACATGATGGGTTAGGAAATTCGCTAGGGTTTAGCCCTTCACACACGAGACATTATAGCCCACCACGCTCCGCAAGGCTCGACCTCGAGACCTTGGCTATGATACCACAAAGGCCCAACCACTACACGAAAAAACCGGCCTAGTAGTGAGGGCGGCTACCCAGGGTGTTAAGGGTGAGGTTTGCATCCCACCAACCTTGGAGGTGAAGGCATAGAAGCCACAAGCACAATGGACACGTGGTCGTGGAACCCGACCATCTGGTTATCAAGTACACGACTCCAGCACAACGAGTTAGGACATCCATCAGGGTTCATCCCTTCATGCACAAGACATTACACTTGCCCTTCAAGTTCAATAACTACTTGGCAATCATAACTTTTGTATGGACTCCTTGATAAGTTCAAGAGGATTAACTGATTAGGAATGAATTTGCAAATGAATACATGGAATGATAGAATGAAATGTAATGATCTAGTCTGAATTCAAGCAAACATTTTTTTTTCAAAGTACAGTACAATGTATGGAAAACTAAGAAGAAAAGCAATCTCCTAGTCTTTATACTGATAAAACATTAATAACTAGGACTTATTAGAGGCTCCATAGCCAAATTAAATTATCGTAAGTCAAAGATAAGAAAATAATGATCAAATTCTTACATTGAGTTTATTGCAACTCAATAAAGGGATTACAAGATTGTATAACTCTATCTAATGGAATCATTGGGTGATGACTCATTAGGATTCCTAGTACTTAGACTAAGCCCTAAAGTATCAAAACCCTAACTCAAAAGGGTGGAAGTAGGTGTAAGAACGTTAGGCATACTTGAATAGTAGCTTACTGATTGAGAACCAAATATAAATCTAACCATGGTAACTAAATCATGAAGCTTACACAAGAACTCTACCACACTCTAATAGAATCACTATTTAGAATGATGGATGTAATTTGAAAGGAACAAGGTAACATTCTTGCTATGGGTAGAGTCCAGGAAGTAATGTATCCTCTAGAACCAACCTCTTGTTATTAAAAAAAATTAAAAAATAATAAATGGTATGGTTTAATAGGGACATTAGAAAAACATAACACATAAAAATAGAATTTGATGGAAGTTAACAATTACAAATCATGAATGTCATTGCCAATCCAAACTTTCAAATTCTCAATAGTACCCAAAAAACTAAAAAGACAAGTAGCCTATGAGCCTCCTAGACTACAGAAAGAGAAGAAAATGCTCCAGCATCTTGTTCTCCTCCCTTCAAATATGATTGCGATCATTGAATTCCTAATGCAAGATGATCAGATCCTCATAATCAAATTTAATCTAGGCTTAGGACTTTGTATCAATTAAAAAATGAGTTATGGCTAAGGTTTCATATTTAAACCTGAATGATCATCAAATGCCTCATGGAAGATGTCAACTTTAGTTTAGGGCTAGGACTTAGAGCTAGTGAAAAAACAGGTTAGGACTAGGGTTTCATATTTAAACTGTAAACTCTATAATGGTTAGGGCTGAGCTGTAACTTCCATCCATAACCATTGGGTATAAAAATTGGGTCTCGAATTTTTATACTTGAAAATTGAGAAGTTTCAACCCTGATCTTGACGCAAAAACATTATAAACTTTCAACTTGAAAAAAAAGAAGACCTTACAAGCCTTAATTCTTTTTGTGTCGCAGCTCGAAAGTCAAAAGGAATGTAGAGAACTAAAAAAAATGATAATTAAGATGTGCCCTAATTGTTTGATGACAACAGTCTTTCAAATTACATGATCTGCAAATTCTTTTGTTCACTTGTACTAAGAATTTTTTTTAATTCTGGAATCAAAAAGTATTAAAATGAAGGATAAATGGAAATATATATATATATATATGAGTAGAAATGATATTTTGAAAAAAGCACCACAAAATCATGGGTTATTCAATAACTCATGAATATTGGCCTGACAGTTCAAACCACCAAGGTTTACTTACTAGGCCACAATTAACTGCAGGATTTTCTCAATTTATACTTGTATGACCTACACAGTGAAATTGGCCATTGGACAAATGCAAAAACACCTTGGAATGATCAAATGTGTAAAATTTGGAATACTAACGAAGTTAAGGATGATCATGAAACCACTTTCTTCTCCCTTGCCCTACCCTTAACAATGTCAGAAGCAAATTCCCCCAATTTATCAACTCAATTAATATCCAACACCTTTTTTATGAGAATCAAAATGACTCAGGTGTCTTCATTTCCTCAATCTCAGAAAACAGAACTACGTATATAAATGGTTACTACTTCATAATATTATATCTATTTTCTTTTGCAGGCATGTTTGGTGCAAATGAAACAAAGAAGGATAAAGATTACAAAATGGAGACCAACCACAGGGTTGACACTTCCATTTCTTGGGAGGTGGACGATATGTTTGAATGGTGGGAAGATAATAATGAGATAAACCCAATGATAATTGTACACTACAAACAAGTCAAATAGAATATTAAATCGTAAGCTAATTGGCACATTTCAATAGGTTCTACCGAGCATTTCAGTGTTGTTTACTAAAAATAGGACCTGTTTAAGTGTTGATACTTTGATAAAGCTCATTTTCAAATCAAATCTTCCCCACCCCAAGGTAATCAAAAAGTATATTTTAACATTATTTTTGAAAGAATCAAACCTTGCCGGTCAGTTTATGCCGGAGATTGAAAAAATAAAAGCTAACTGACTACGCAGTCTAGTTTAAATTAAAAAAATATAACTACTACTTTGGTTTTGTAAAGTTAATTGATTGGTTAATTGAAAAATTAAAAATATAAGTTTGTACAAATTCGGAAAGAAAGCTAAAAGAACTCTGACCTGAAATGATAGAATTCCAGGAAACAATATCTCTTTGATGCATTTTGTCAAACAATTCGAGTGCCTTTTCCAAATTTCCACATTTCGCATACATAGCCACAAGGGCATTCCGCACATAGATATCTGATTCTAACTGTCTCCTAGTTATACAATTGTGGATGTCCTTTCCCTGCCTCAAATCTGAAAGGCTAGCGCACGCCATGAGTGCGCACGCGAATGTAAATGTATCAGGACTAATCCCTTCATCTTGCATCTGATTATAAAGCTCCAGGGCTTCTTCATAAAAACCCCTTCTGGCATATCCTCTAATTATAACGTTCCATAATATGGGCATTCTTCGCTGAGGCATTTTGTCAAACACTTGGCGTGCATCGTGCAAACTTTGGCACCGACAATACATGCCAGCGAGTTTAGTGCCCACAAATTCATGGTATTCAAGTCCGCTTACAATGATAAAAGAATGAAGCTTTCTGCCTACTGCAAGGTTTTGGGCGAGCCCACAAGATTGAAGTAACGAAGCATATGTTTCGTAGTGTAGTGGATGGACTATGTTTTGTAAAGTAACAAGGGCTTCTTTAAGTTGCCCTTCTGTGCACATTTTTATTATAGTGTTATCGACGACACTGAGAGTGTAATAATTTTCTATGAATTTGTCTACTAGATTTGGCATCCATTTTAGCTGCATTGTCCCTATGCGTCGGATAAACAGACGCAGACGGATATTCATGTTGATTTGCTGAGGCCTCGTCCATCAAATGTATGGAAGAGACTTGTTCATTCAGTGTATTTCTGTGTTTGTATAACAGTCCAGCTACCTTAAAATCTTTGATAAGGCGGAGAATGTTAGAAAGAATAGATGAGAACGTCGCCGGTCGAATTTTTGCATTGAGTAATTTCCCGCCGTTCTGATGCTGTATTTAAAACGGGTTCGTCGGAAACTCCTCGTGTATACTTTAAATAAACCGTGGTCCATGTTCTTTAACTATGGGAGAGGGCCCAATAGTCATGCGGGGTCCAATAGTCGTGCACCCAATCGTAAATATAATACCCAATAGTCATTTATATAATGTCCAATAGTTGTGATTTGACTACCCATAATTAAACAAAATGTATGCTTTTGATCTAAAAAGCAACCAATCATGTGATACCACATCAGCGCTCAACTACTCATGATGTAATGCACGAGAATTGGTCTCACTATTTTTTGGGGCCTTTTGGACACCTTGACAAAAGCATCTTTGATGTATCTGTTGTCGATGTAGCCTTGAAACCTTAGTTATAAGAATTGGGAGTGATTTGAAATTCGGCCCGATAGGATGTGGCGTGGGGTAGAAGTGCGACTACTTGGTCCCTCTCCCCTAAGCTGGCCGGTGTTTTTTGTTTTTATTCCATGTACAATTTGAGAAGTGGTTTTCAAAGTTTTAATTCGTTTTCTTTTTTTCTAAAATTCAAAATGTTAATCTTGAGGGCCTAGCCCAGCTGATTAGCCAAAGTTTGTTTGTTCTTAATGAATGAGAGATCATTTTTATGTTCTATTTAACAAATATTTGTGTATTATTAAAGTAAACATGTAAATTAATTAGATAACAAAACATATTTTAGAAATGCATTTTGTGAAATATAATTGACTACAAAGTTTGGACTGATAAGGGCGATTAATCCGGTTCCACTATCATAGTTGCCATGATAATAGTGACAGAGGGGGAAAAAAAAATCTAACTTGATGAAAAATATCTAATTTGTAATTAAAACTAAAAAAATCTAATTTTTTTACTTTTTTTCACTTCATGAATATAGTCCTTTATTGTTTTTTTCTCTACTAGTAACAAACTTAAATTTATTTTTCTATTTATTTTACTTTTAGATAGCACTTTAAATAATTTCTATATATTTATTTTAAATAACATCTTTTATATTACAATATTAATTATGAAATAAAATATTAGAGATTAAATATTTATTTATATGTTATTTGATTATATTTTTTTAATAACAAATGTATTTATTTTTTTATATTATATCAAATATTAAATATAATAAAATATGTAAATGAAATTATTTTATTATTTCAATTAAATTGTATACCATGTAAATTATAAATTACCTTTATTTACTTGATTTTTCCTTTCACAAAGTTTGAATTGGTAGTGAAAAGATGCTTAAAATAACTACCTAAGTTGGAAACATCATTAAGGAAGGCGTGCCTACAAAACTAGAAGAATATTTTAAAAATCAAATTATTATGATTAAATATTTACTCTCTTTTTTATTATTTAAATGAAATTTAATATATATACTTTTAAATCTCTTCTAAGTTTAAAGGAATAAAACAAATATCTTAATTTGTTTATTTAATTAATTATTTATTTATTTTCTCTTACAAAATTTTGGATAAGTTTTTTAATAAATAATTTATTTTTAAATAATTACTAAGAAGCTTCAAAATTCACTCATAGATTCTTTTAGTAATAAATCAAGTATTTGAGTTTCACATAATATAATAAATAAATTCATCACTATTCATCTTTAGTTTAAAGGAAATTACATGACATATAGAATGATTTATTTGTTTTATCAATATTGTTGCTAAAACTTATCAAACACAACTAATTCAAACATAACTATTTTATAAAAAAAAATGTAAAGAAGGTTTAAATTTGATAGTATTTTTTGATGAGTATTTCTTTCAAGTTGTTTTATTTTTAAATATATATAAAATAAATATGTAAAAAAATAATTTCATATTAATTTTGATGACATGTCTTAAATTATCTATTTTGTAATTAAATGATCAAATATAGTCATTTGAGTTTGAATATAAGAATTGTTTGTAAGTAAATTTATGGTATATTTGTTCTTTTACAAATGTGAATTAAAGAATAGTTTTTTTTTTTTTTTTAAAGGTAAAAATAAATATGTAGTAGCTCCATGGGAATTAAAGGCTAGTTTTTATTTTTCCTTTCTATTTTAAAGTTAATGTAAAGGATAAGTTTTTTTTCTTTTCCCATAAAAATAAGCTTGTACATAGGTAGTAGGATTTCATTTTTTTCTTTTAAAAAAAAAGGGAATTAGGGTGTAGAGTTTTATATTTTAAGTAAAAGTGGATGTAGAAAATAAATTTAGATTTTTACTAAAAAGATTAATTTAGTTTTTTTTTGTGTTTGTAATTGTTATAGTAACATTTATTCATCAAATCAACATGGAAATTAGAATTTACAGATCTTGAAAAAAAATTATAAAATCTTTAAATTACAAGTTGTTATAAAAGATATTGTGAAAATATCTTAGTTGATCTTTAAGAAATTCAAAAGAACATAAAAGTTTATAATTTTTTTGATAAAAAATCTTTGGATGAATTTATGGAGCAATTAAAATCAAGTGTGATTGGGCAGTTGGCTTCAAAACTATTAATGATGGTGTTAAAAAATGGAGGTGAAAAAAATCCTTTTTATGTCAACAAATTTAAGGTTCATGGAAAGTATGTTACTAAGTGTGCATGTCCCCTTATGGCACCATTAATTTATCCTAGATTTTTAGTTTCACATGCTTGAGACCCAAACAATGATCAAGTGTCATTATATTTTGTTATGCAATTATATGTCGAGATCCACTTAAGACTTGACATTAACTACCTAGATCTCCATGATTATCTTGGCCAAGGGTGAGGGAGAATGTCTAATAGGGATAAGCATTGTTGTCTAGGACATATTCAATATCAAGATTCCAATCACTTGGTTGGGGAGAGGTTTGGAGTCTTTCTTCAAAGGTTTGAGGGTATTGCACCCCCCTTGCTTCAAGCTTCCCAAAGGGAAGAAAATAAGGGTTTTGTTGGTATTTCACAACATACTCCAACAATATATAATAATCAAGTTAGTGTAGGTGTGTATGTTGATGCTACTACACAATCCAAAGTAGGCACTATTAGTGATGTTTTTGGGCCATAGTAGTCTTCTTGTTGAGATTTAGTTTACCATGGCCATCCTAATGTAATTATAGAGGAATAAATAAGGTTATGTACATAGAATTGAATGTCCATTTTAGACAATTTAATTTTAAGTGTAGACATTTGCCTACTATTTATTTTCAAATACATGTGTTTGTGTGGGTAGGGATCATCAAGTCACTTGTCCTCTCAAAGTGGCACTACATGTGGTTTTGACTAGACAAGCAATCGGGTAAAATAACAAGTACATTCTTACTATAAATAATAAATTTAGATTGAGGAGATATTATTTATTCATGTTCTTATGTACATGTATTAATGCAAAGTTTATTGTAGCATTCATATAAATCTAGTCTATATTTTAAGACTCGCTCTACTAGAAGGTGAACTAAATTGTATTAAATTATCTTTATAACAAATTTAATTGTAACAAATTATCTTCATACACACTGAACCCATAATCTAGGGTGAAATTTCAAGTTAATGTAAGATAGCATAAAAACTAACCCTAAACCAACAATAGAGCACAAATAAGCATAAAAACATGAAATATAAAGCAATATCACCATAAAGTCTTTGTGCCATCATTGCTTCACTTTCATTTCCCTTCTCCATTTTTCTTGAAATGTACTTATGCCCTCAAATTTGAGTATGCACTAATAAGTCTATGACAATGCCTAAAAAAATATTGAAGATAGTTGTCTCACTCTAGCAGCATGTACTTGCTCTAGATATGCATCCAATGTAGATAAGATGTATAAATGACAATGATAGGGGTATTTTATAGAAAAGAAAAATTTGAATGAAGGGTTGAGATTGAATGTTAATAAGATGTGTCAATCAATGGCCAATGATGAAAGTTGTAGTATGGAATAGGGTTAGGGAAAAATTAGGGCAAAGATAAGAATGAGTGGTTGAGATTGAATTATAAAATAACTCAATCAAGGGTGGAAAATGAATGAGATGTCAAGAGATAAGATTGGCATGGATAATGAGGTTGGCACAAAAAAAGAGGTTGTAGGAGGAATTCAAATAATTATAAAATTATTTGTTTGGAGAGGAAAATGAATAATTAAATAATAAAAGGATTATTTAATTATAGAGGACATGTGATAGGTTGACTTTTGAACTAAATAATAATTTTAATTCAAAAGTGGGAAGAAAATGACAAATTAGTAGACAATTAAATAAATAAAATTTATTTAATTTAATGACAAAAAAGGCTTAGTGAATAATTAAATAATCAAGATAATTATTTAATTATAGTAGAAAGTGGTAAATAATTAAATAAATAAAATTGATTTAATTATAGTAGAAAAGGACATTAGTGACGTAATTTAAAT
>VDFB02000008.1:140877819-140937352 GCA_007258455.2 Sequoia sempervirens
AGATCTTGATAAATTTCATGTAGAAACTTTCTAGTCCATGGAATGATCTTATCTCCCCAATTTTCATTGGTGTAGACCACTCAACAATTACTCTAACCTTCTTAGGGTCCATTTTCAATCCCTCGGTAGAAATGACAAACCCCAAATACATCAACTATGTCTTCATAAATCTACACTTCTTAATGTTTATCAACAACTTCTCCCTAAGCATTTGTAATAATTGTCTAATGTGCCACAAATGTTCTTCTCTAGTTTTACTGAAAATTAGAATATCGTCCAAATAAACAATAAAAAACTTACCCAAGAATTTCTTCAGTACCTCGTTCATCAATCTCATGAAAGTGCTAGGTACATTGGTCAATCCAAAAGGCATCACTAGCCAATCGTGCAACCCTTCATTAGTATTAAATGTGGTCTTCCATTGATCCCCTTCTTTGATTCTGATTTGATGATATCCACTCTTTAGGTCAATCTTTGTGAAATACTTTGCTCCACACAAACAATCCATAATGTCATCCATACTTGGCAGTAGGAATCTATACTTGTTTGTAATCCTACTGATTTCTCTTGATTCTATACACATCCTCCACTCTCCATCTTTCTTTGGTGCCAATACAATAGCTACCACACATGGGCTTAAGCTCTCTTTGATCAATCCCTTCTTCAACAATTCATGTATTTGTCAATTCAATTCCATATTTTTTGCAGGTGTCCTCCTTTGTTCTGTTTTGTTTGGTAAGGTTGCTCCAAGTATTAGATCTATATGATGACCAATGCTCTAGACTGGTGGTAATCCATCTAGTATATTCTTTGATATGAAGTTTTGATACTTTGTCAATAGTTTTGCTACTTCTATTTGCGGTGGATCTCCCCCCTTTGTGATAGAATCCTTTTCCTCTTGATTGTTGCACTTCATTTGAATCAATGAAAAACACATGCTCTCATGCCTTGATCCTTCCAAAAACTTCCTTCCATCTATCAAACATATTCTGGTAGTGCCACAAACTCCACTTTTGTCCTCTTCTCCCAAAGGTACCAATATATGTATCTTGTCATTTGAAGTCACAATATAGGCATTCTTCCTCCCATGATGAATTTATTTCCTATCATATTTTCATGGTCTTCCTAACATTAAATGGCATACATCCAGAGGTATAATATCACACAAAACTTCATCATTATGTGATCCTATATGAAATTTAACCAAACACTACTCACTTACCAATATCTTATGTTCATCCTAAATCCATTTTATCTTGTAGGGCTTTGGATGATTCAATCTCTTCAAATTCAACTTGGTTACCATTTCCTCTGAGACTAAATTATTGGTACTACCACTATCAATGATAACTTTACATACCTTACCTCTAGATTTACATCTTGTCCTAAAAACATTCTTCCTTTGTGGTGGTTCCTCATTCACTTCTTCATGCATCAAGGTTCTCCTCATTCCTAATGACTATCCCTTCTATGGTTTCCCAACCAAACTAGGGGATCCAATAGGGTCTTCATCCACATAAGTTGTTCTTCTAGTGTTCTTAGTCCTCTCACCGGTACTTCCCTAATAACATTTGAATGCTCTATGTCCTTTGCCTCCACGCTTGAAACAAGTTCCACTGAATGGTCTCTTCTTAGATCTTCCTTCATCTCTCCTATACCCATCATTGCGGTAGGAATTGTGGCCTCCTTTGTCATTGTGGTAGAAATTTTTGTCCTCTCTTCCTCTACGATATGAATTATTGTCCTTCTACTCACTATGGTAAGGATTTCCATCCTTGTTTTGTTCTAAGTATGGTTTTCTCTCTTCGATTTGTGATCCAATTCTCTAGGATCTTCCTATTGCACTTCTTTGTCTCTTTTCAAATTTCTTATTCAACTTTTCCTCTACCTTTAGCACACATTGGTATGCTTCTTCAACTGTTGTCATCTTCACCAAGCTTAACTCTTCTTGGATGTTTGTTCTCAGTCCATTGATGTACCACACAACATTCTCTTTTCTTGCTTCCCTATGTATAGAGTTGATGATCATCTTGTAAAATTCTTCAATATACTCCTTTATAGACTTCTCATTTGCCTCATATTTTGCAATCTCTTTAACAATTCAAGCTCATAATCAATAGGTATAAATTGATTCTTCAATTTTGTTATCATCCTATCCCACTTTGTGATTTTCTCATTTCCCCTCCTATTCCTATCCAATTAGACATCTTTCCACCAAATTAGTAGCATGTCCTTTTAGCTTAGTTTTCACAAATCTAATCCTCTCCAAATCTTCAATTTCTTCATACTCAAAGTATTCTTCCATATCGTTGATCCAATCAATCAATTCCTCAGGGTTTAAATTTCTCATGTAATTTTGAATTTTAATTCTAGGTCTCTTACCAATCTTGGAAATAGCTTTTAACATCTTTACTTGATCTGAATCTTCTTCTTTTATGTTCTCTTCATTTTGATTTGCAACATGATGCAATTCATCATCACTTTCGGCCTCATGTCCAGGGTTTAGACCCCTCCTTCAATCTTCTTCTACAACATCCAACCAAAATATCACTACCCTCATCATCTCCAACATTTCATCCATTCATCTAGCAATATTTTCCATAACATGTACTCTTCTTGTTAGAATCTCTTCCCCTTGTATCTAATGCAACTATCTCGATTTAGCAATTTAGCCACAAGGTCTCAACTGCCTCACAATCACACTCAGTTGAAAACACTTGCAAGATGCCTTAGATTAGTGATCTATTCACCACAAGGAATGCCTTCTTTCCCAAAGGACTCGCAAACTCACTTTGATACCACTTGGTGCAGTCACGGATAGAGAGTCCATAAAGGACTACCCAAACGTCCAGCTTTGAGTCCAACATAGTGGAAATATCACAAGAAGTGCTCAGTAAACATGAATTTTCTTTGATTCAACTTACAATCTTAGATGCATCACATGCCATAGATGTGAAATGACTAAGGGCTCATAGGCCAGCTATACGGCATTATAGATATTACAATTAGCACATTACCTTGTTACATTCCAACATCTTAGAAAATTCAACTAACTATAAGGAACTTCTAGCTTCAATTATGATTTTTGTTGGACTCAAGGGTTTACAAACCCCAATGCAAGATCAAACATGTAGATTGACCTAAGAATATGAGAAGATAATCCATTGGGAGATGAAAATGTGTTGCGAATCTCCAAGAAAGTTCTCCTAGTCCTAAAATTTCTTGTATGACGTTCCATTAAGCTACACATGTTCCGGAAATGGTCTGCACAACAAGCCTAAACTATATAGGCCCTAAATGCTCCAACAAAGAATTTACAATGAACTTCTGAGAGCGATAACTTCCTATAAACGAATGTAAATCATCTAAAATTTGGATATGTTGAAGATGGCCTTGTGTAGAATCTAATTCCTGCTCTGCAAGCTAAGAGATGGTAATGTGATAAAATGCAGAAGAAAGTGTTGAGACAACTACAAATTGAACTATAAGAAAAGAAATGTTTTTGGTTGATACAAGATTGTTTTACAACTAGGGGTGCTCTTGCAGATTGTCAACAAATTCCTTAAGACATTTATATTTTTTATGTCTAAGAAACATAGATAGTGGGTCAATTGGCTACCTTTTTTCTAATTGGTGGTAGAATATCACTTATCATAGTGCTTCCAAAATGATCCCTTATGAGGCCATCTATGGTACTCTCTAACTCTCCTTGTATACTTATGTTTTAATTTTTTGTAAGGTTGCAATAGTTGACAATATTTTGGCCAACTAGGAAAACATTCATCTTAACTACTTAAGGCTAATTTGATACTAGACCAAAATTTCATAAAATAGTAGGTAGTGTAGACATGCAAAATTGACATCATGCATTCCTCATATTTAATTAAATCATATTCACCCATCAATTAAATAAATCAAGTTTATTTGATTAATCTCCTAAGGTTATCTCTTTAATTAAATAAATTATTTTATTTAATTATCTCCTAAAGTTTCTTCATTTAATTAAATCAAATATATTTAATTAAATGGCTAATGTCCATTATTTCCTACCATTTGATTTAAAATCTAAATCAAATGTCATGTCAACTAATCTCTATCTAAAGTTAATTAAGTCATGATTAACTTCTAACACTAATCCTCTTTTCTCTAGCTTTTGCCACTTGCACGATAAATCATTTATTTTGATTTATTAATTCTTCTAATTTCCCTTAACATAGCATAAAAAGAGATTATTCTTCCAAATTTGAAAATCCCTCCAAATAGGATTTGTCCTTCCAACAAAGCATTTAACTTATCTCTTACATGTCTCCCACTTGGCATTTAAGACCCTTTCTTCTCCCTCCAACAAGCCAACTTTCAAATTTGAAAAGCCACCTAATAGCATTTATCATGCATATTGACCAAAATGTGTTCAACCCTCATCATCTCACATCTTAACAAGTGGCATCTTGTCATTGGCTCATGTTTTATCCCACAACCTCCATGTTTTGCATTCTTCCATCCTTCCTGGTTATAAATAGAGACCTCCTCTATTGTATTACTCCTCCACAACTCCACAATCTTCTCCACGATCTCAGTCATTTGAATCCACATCCATCATCCATAGCATCTTCAAATCAATTTCATTATTTAGCTTATCAAAAGGGGTTGGGAAAGGGCTACTTTCCACATCAAAGTAGCACCAATCCCCCTATGGGATGATGTTTGAGTAGTTTAGGGATAGATTTCATACTTATCTTGCTGATAGTTTCATGTTAGTTTGATAATGTTATTATTTCCTTTACATTTTCTCAACAATTTCATGGGGAGGGCTTTTATCTCATTTGTTCAAAATTGACTAATTTAACTCATATTTGTCAATCTTTGATCAATGTAGATTTTGGTCTTCACAAGTAGATCAACGAAGAATAGAACACACTTTTAGTACTAGTGATTAGGTTTTTCTACATCTTTAACCTTATAAGAAACTTTCATTATGACACAAGAATGGTCATAAGTTGGCTTCCAAATTTTATGGTCCTTATTAGGTGATTGTGATGTGGCACACAAGTTAGCATTTTCATCATCTTCTCAAATCCACCTAGCTTTTTATGTCTCGTGTCTCAAGAATGTGACAAACCTATTACTTGAATACCAATAGCAATACCTAATTTGGATGAGGAGGGATTAATATTTTTGAAACTAGTGACTATTTTAGATAAATACACTAAGCACCTTCATAGTTACTCTATTGAGGAGTTATACTATTAAAAGGTCTTGCAACTTGAAGATGCCATATGTGATCCTACTAGTATTCTCTGTAGGTTTTCTCATCTTGATATTTGAGGATGCATTTTTTTTGAAGGGTGAGAAATCTTATGTACCCCATTCTATTTTATGATAAGTAGTATCAATTGAACACATATGAATTGTTTTTTCCCACTAGTTACAATAATGTATTTATGCCACATGCATGAGATGGTAATAATTACCTTTGTAAAAACACTGCATATTATAATTAGTTCTTAATTGGAAATGAATCTTAAAATATATTATATTCCAATATTTATGTTTGAATTCATTTTATTGTTCAATTTTTTTATTTTCCGTATGTTTTTAGATCCATAGTCTCAAAAATATTAATAAGATGTGGATGTGATCTAATAGTCTTTATTTGGATTAATTTTTTTTTTGGTTGACCTTCTTATCCTTGATTCATATGTTTCATGTTTCTTGGACTCTATTCTTTGCTTCCATTATCCTCTTTTCTAGCACCACCTCCTTTATGAGTATAACTCTTCCTTCCACTTCAAGATATTATAAAGAGGGAAGACATGTACTTTTTCTTCATCTAGAATTGTGTGCATCTTCATAAAATGAAGGAGATCAAGTTTGAACATATTTTCACCACACTCAAAATTTATGAAAGGTTAATATCTTAATGGATTAATTATTTTTGCTTGTCCTTATAGACTTTCCTTTCCCAAAGAAAGAAAAAAATTCCCCTATATTAATTTTGTGCTCCTTCCTATATTGTCCATCCCTTTAGATGCATGAGATTCCCACTATCCATTGTTAATGGATTATAATACTTTTGGTAAAATTGTATAATTTTTTTAAATTTTTTTTTTGACATAGAAGCATTTTTTCTATATAAGATTTACGTAATATTTAAATTATTTACATAATTTTTATTGGAAACATTCTAATTCTAGTTTATTTTTTACACAATTATTGCATTTCTTCTATAGACACATAAAAATGTCTTAAGCATATCACACATCTTGATTTCACTTACTAACACCATTTTCTCTCATTAATTCCTCTATTAAATTAAATAATGTTCAATTATTTGATTAAATTCACTTTATTCTCCTATTAATTAAATAATTAAGGTTATTTAATTAATTCATCATTTTCATCATTTTCTTCTTTTTGATTAAATAATTTCAAATTATTTAATTGAAGTACTAATAAATCCGACTTGATTAAATAATTCATAAGTATTTAATTAAAGTTCTTAATTCTTCCAACTTGTACAATTAAATGATTTTCCTAAATTGTTTAATTAACTAATTATTCCTCTAATCCTCCAACTTGCATAAATAATATTCCCTTTTTCAAATTCAAATTATTCCCTCCACTTGAAATATCTCTAACTTAATTTCATGAATTAAGGGATATTGTTGAGTCTGTCATGGATTATAGACCATTGATCTAATCCTTGATCCACACCTCATGGATTATTAGCCACTTGATTAATCCTTGATCCACACTCACCTCCTTAATCTTCTCTTATCCATTGATTAACATTTTCAATCCTGACAATTGATCAAAAATCCTAAAATCTATAAATACCATGCTTTTTTCATATCAAATCTATCACAATCATTATGAGCACCCTTACTCTCTAGAATTTCATACTCATTTTTCAGCATTCTAGAGCATCTTTTGTGAGTCAAACCTCATCAACCAAGATTTTGCAATAATGGATAATGCATAAAACTGAGTAATCCACATCGATCTCACAATTATGCATTGATCCACAATGGGATTGAGAGGTTTGCACTTTCAATTAGTTTAATAGCTTTGAATTATGTTCATTTATTTAGATTAAACTATTTTGAATTCTTTGCAAATTGAATTTCATTGAGTATGGCTTCTAATTTGATTATTTATCTTGTTAATTATTTTTATTTCATTCATATTTGATCAATTGAGCTTACCATATGCCACCTTCCAATTATTTCTTAATTTTGAGTTGGATTTCTACAATCCTCTCAACAATTTTGCCTCATTGTATTGCACTAACTATTCATCTTTCTTACCAAAAATACATCAAGTGATCTTGAAGGAAAATACCTAAAGCATGATGCAAATGGTAACTTATTAATAGAAGAACGTAATTCCATATCATAATAATTATAAATTTAAGGGATTAATTCATCCCATATTTAGGACACTTTCTATTATGCCACACAATGAGTCACGACAAGGTCTTGTGATGACTTTGTTTTATTGCTTAATTATGGATGAAATGTTGTAGTTTTATTTATCTTTATTTTCATCACACTACATAACATAGACTAAAAATTAGCAACAAATATTTTGTCTATATCTAAAATTATGGACTTAGTAATCACAAAATTGTACACATGTACATTAGCAGAGAAAATCTTAGTTGCCTCTTTCCCTATGATATCATCTTGACAAGTAGTTAGAATACACATTTTATTGATCTCATCAACTAACAAAAATAATTAATCATGCCCATGTATCTAATTAATGTAAGAGGATAACACACATACCCCATTTTCATACAATTACTCTCAACAAAATAAAATGCATTGGAAATGCAACAAATCAGATTTTAAAATTTGCAACATGAACACTAATTTGTTCATTCAAAACAACTTGCAACAACAACAAAATCTTCTCCAACTTGATTTTACCAATATTGCAGCCTCTTCGGCTAATAAAATTAGTCTCAAAACTAATATTCAAACCAATAATCAACCTTCACCAATCTAATTTATACATAATTTAAAATAGGATTGATCTAAACACCCAATTTATGCAAGCAAAATCATAAAAACTCTCATTGAAATTTAAAACAACATTACAAAACAATAGGCCAAGCCTATTGGCTCCTCATTACAGAATACCAATATGATTTAGGTTTGATCTTATACCTGCAACAATGGTGTAGTACAAAAAAATATGGCTTCCACAAGCCTTCCTCAAACTCTCTTATCTTCATCTCCCCAAAACCTCATCCTGTAGCTTCAAAATCAATCTTCCACTAAATCAATCTCCAAACATGGTCTCAAAGGACCTCTTTGTTGTTATCTTCACCTTCTCACACCTGCAACAAAAATGCTACCAAAACATAATCTTCAAATCTGAAAACTATCTCTTTTTCCTCTACCCCCATTCTTCATCCCTTCCTCCCCTCGCCCAAATCTTGAAATGAAATGAAAATACTTGATATTTTTTGCACAACATGAAATGAAATTTCAATTCATTTGGGATCATTTCCCTCCCAAATGGCACGACCTAGCTCATATTCCCTCCAAATTGGCTTTAAAATTCATGAAAAGACAAAGAGAAAGTGCTCTTACAATGTAATGACATTTTTCTCAAAATAGGAGATTCTTTTCATACCACTATCTCCATAATATGCCTTTCAAATTCAAATATTTTTAACTCCCAATTTGAGTGCCCAAATTTGAAGAAAATATTTTTTCATAAATAATTTATTGCATCTACATATGCCTCCCATTCCAACACCCAAGTTTGGGTAGGTGAAGGGTCACTAGGAGATGCCACCAAAATGACATGAAATTCACCAAAAAACTCATGAAAACTTTTCAACTTATTTTACAAGATAAATGACATTATTTCAATTATTCCAAACATTATTCTACTCAAAATATTAATCTATTAAACAAAAAATTAAATATTTCTTTTGGTTGATGAGGATAGCTTGTCAACCATGGATGCTCCTACATCACTAATCATTAGAAAAACTCCCTCAAAGTCCATATAAACATTTTCCAATGTCCTCATGGGGAATTTGAGAGATAAATACATTCCTTTATTTCTTGTCTTATATTTTATAATGTAACTTAATGTACAGTTCTTACAACATATATTCATATATCTTATTGTATTTTAGGTCAAAACAAATAACTTTGTAAATGATAAAGTATTTTATTGATATTTATATGGCCTACCACTTTGGGGGTACTCATCTCCCTAATCAATAGTAACATGTGTGCTCTTTGCACACAATTTTCATACCTTATAGAGTAACCCATTATCTGAAAGGATATATGAAATAATTCCATTGTTTATCGTATGAGGAAAGATATAACAAGTTATCTAATTGTATAAATTCAAATGGAATTCTAGCATAAAAGTTATAACAAGAATGAATGAAAGAATATATATAGACCAATATACCCTTAAAAAACACTTTAGGAAAATACCTACCCTCAAAAAAAGTGAAATCCAATATATTATTGTAGTGTCAAAAAATGTACTCCTTTACATTTTCACACTATGTTTGGGTCCCTTAATTAATTGGACTTAATTAAGCCTCTAATTGGCCCTAGTATGCATTTGTAAGCCTAATTAATTGCAATTTCTAAAGGGGGAATCATGTTTTAATTAATGCAACTATTATTTTTAACACCTCGAAATGAATAGGTCCTTGCAATTTAGGTCAAGACCCATTTTCCCTTGGGCGAATGGGTCCCCTTTAGTTGCTTAATTCAAATTTTTAATATGTTTTTGGCGGTATTTTTATGATCCCAAATTCAAATTCAAATGTCAGCTTGTAATGTTTAATTTTCAGGAAATTAGAAAATTACCTATAAATGCAAGGTCTTTTTATCAATTCAAATCCTAGAAGCAAGCTAGATTTTCAAGAGATCAATTCCTAGAGCTAAGATTATTATCAAATGTGTTCAAGAGCATATTTCTCAAGCATTTGTTGCAACAATCAAGATCTCAAGCATCATGCATGTTTTTGGAGCTAACATTGTGATATAGGTTTCAAGCATTCAAGTCAAATTTCAAGCATCAAGATCACATCATCAATCAAACCATTTCATGCAAGATCAAGACATTGGAGAGATGTACAAAGTTTTAGTCCTTCAAGGGTTTCAATCAAGGGTTTGGTGAATTGCAACATAGCAATTTTTCATTCATCATTCCTTTCATGTTTCATTGTTTCAATTCAAGGTTTAATTACGAAAACAAGATTTAACCAAGACAAACCCCCATTCACCAAAAAGAAACATTTTTTTCCCTGTTGTGGGTTTTGCAGATCTTAGGTTGAAGAAGGATTGAAAATCTATCAAAGGAGCAAAATTGCAAAAGTTGTCAACATTGTCATCAAGCCACAAAAACTCACTTTCAAAATTTATTTTTGAATTTTTCAATTGTGAAACCTAGAGGAATCAAGAGTGTAGACCAAGGATCGAAGGACTATGAAAGAAATTTTTCAACCCCTATAGCAAGACCCATTCACCCTTGGGCGAATGAGTCCCAAGAGGACACTTAACACAAACTTTTTGTGACAAGTGCATAAAATCACACCCTTCTTAGATCTATAGTTGCTTTCTGGATTTTGTCCTATTAAGATTTAATTTAGAGGTTTCATGTGTTACATTGCATCATTGCATTCATTTAGTATTTTTCATTCATCTCCCAAAAGTGCATTTCAGGCTGATTTTCCCCGTCCTTAGTCATAAGGAAAACAACAAGATCCCCATCAAGGTTGACTCACCTAAGGGTTGAAATTCAATCTTGCCTTAAGGGATCTCTTTTTCCTAATGAAATAAGGAAGGGAAGTGTAAGTGCATACCCCCATTCAAAATCCATCACCCACATTTCTCCTGTTTCAATTATCAATGATAGAACACTTGTAATATAAGGCTCCAAGCCTTTATATATAGATCAAAATTCTCAATTGAGGAAAACACGTGAGATATGTCCTTCAATAGAAATGAGAAACTGTTGTTGCATTCCTTATGATACTAATCCAAGAAGAAATAAAATATAAACATCCCATTTCATTTTGCTTAAGATCTCCTCAAAAATAAAATTAGGGCTCTAGTTGCTTACACCAAGCTTCACTCACAATTATCATGTGAAAGAGATGTCTAATCTCCATCCCAAGCCTTCTATTTATAAGATAGCGAGAAACAAGCAAGGGATAACTTAATAAGATTTTATAGTGTCATAAAATTGCACCCTGTGCAATTTCACACGACATAACCTCCCCTTTAACTTAATAAAGATGATAATGCAATTCCCCCTTTCACTTAATTTCATCCTTAAAACCCTTTATTTTTTATATTTAAGTGAATTTTTGTTGTAGATGCTGGCATGACACGGAGACATCTGCGCATCACATAAATGTCCCAAAAAAATCCTGACTCTATGGTTGTTAGGACATTATGCTTTCGCTTGCATGCAAAGTGTAATGCCTCTATGGTCATAGATGTGCCCTAAAACACCTTATTGCATGTTTTTCTTTCATTGTTTCATTTCATTCTTCCATTCTCTCAACTCATTCTTGCAATCTTCCATTCTAGCACTCACTTTCTCATTCTACACCATCTCTACACCTTTTTCTCAAGCTTTCTTGTATGTTTTGGCTTCTACATCAATGTCTTGGCTCTCTCAGCTTGTCTAGAGTGTTGTACTCTCCTTCAGCATCCCAAGCTTGCTAAAGGGATGGTAATCACACTCTCTTTCTTACATTATCAACTTTGGTTTAGTAACATATTTATGTTCTAACATGTTTACCTTCTTCATCTTGTATATCTAATTCTCTATTGTCTACCTAGTTGTTTGTGGAGGTGGAAACACCAAAACTGGGGTTTGACTAAGGCAAACCTTGAAACAACCCTAATATTCTTCATTGTCTCCATGTGCGTAGATTATTGATTTGGAGTGTTGTAGGAGCTTGTATAGCATTGTACCTTTTGTGAGTTAGTTTTCTTCTTTCCTTTGTCATTCTATTTCATTTTATTTAATTTTATCTACACCATGTTAGTTTTCTTCATATTATTTCTATTATTTTAAGCATTATGTTAGTTCAACATAAACTGTTAGATTTTAGTTTCTGGATAAGTAGTAGACTCTTTGTGTTTTTGTGAGCACGTTCTATTCTTAGACCATACGAGACTACATGTTGTGGGGACATCTGTGCATCACGCTATCATCCTTAGCTGAGAGCAAATCTCCTCTACTTTTTGGTGAGCCTGATGTGAACCTATTCTTACCCTTTATCTTTTTGTTGAATTTTTTCTCTTGTTAGGACGCTAGTGGATAGAGTGTTGTGACGCCCTTTTATGAGTTTCATGACCCAATCCACTACCTCCAGGCATGTAGTCAAAAGGAGTTATCAACATCTTGATATGGGGTCTAGAAGATAGTTTAGTCCTTGTCAAGGTCTTGAGTTTGAGGAATTAACCATGAGAATCTCAACCGGTTTCTCCCCTCCTTTTCTTTCCACTCATCTATCAATCAAAGTTCAAGCTTAGTATCTACCAACCACTCCTAACTCTTCCTCTTTGATAGCTGATGAATCTACTCTCATGGTTCATGTTGAGTAGATCCATTATTTGAAAGTAAGACTTGGAGAGTTCAAATATTTCCTAGAAAAATTAAATTCATACTCTCAAGTCACTCCTCTCCTGAACGACCTGATAAATTTACTTATTTCAAATCGTAGAGGTCCAAAGATACTTCAAGGGATTGCAAATATAGTCCAAAAACCCATTTCCCTTCATACACTTTTGTCTTGGGTAACCCAAGATGTCCAATAAGAAGTCATTGGTCACCAGTTGTATATTCAAATGCTAGGATTGTCTCTGCATATGGTTGACATAGGTCCCTTTATTTTTGCTGCTAGTAATACTAGTTTCGTGCCTTTGGATGTTCTTGGGATTAAAGTGAATCGAGTCCCTTTGGGATTCAAAATTCCTACATCTAAAACCCAAATCCCTACCACCTCTAGTGCTTCAACTAATTAGGCTTAGTCAACAGATCTCACCCATAATGCTCTATTATATATAGAACATGGGGTGGATGCAATCTCGATTAGCGAACTTGGCTAGTTCTAGTTCTCAATACACGCTTCACTCATATTATTGTTGTATCCCTTTGTCCCTTCCTATTTTAAATACCCCCATCCCTCAAGGGGTGAAAATTCCTAAATTTGATAAGTACAGTGATAGGGGAGATCCTCGATATAGACACTTGTCTTGTCCTTCACTGCCATGTGTACCGACTTCTTTTACCATGATGCTTTGTTGGAAAATATTTTTGTGTTCCCTCAAGGAAGTTGCTTTAGAATGGTTTTGCTTGCTTCCTGATAATTCCATTTTCTCTTTTGACCAATTAGTAAATCAGTTCTTACAACAATTCCAGGCAAACATTGGGCCGAAGTTTTCCTTCATCGATCTCATCCAATGCAAGCATGGAACACATGAAAAAGTAGCTCATTTTATTTCCTATTACCAATCTCTCTTCTCCCAAATCTCCTACGCCCTATTTATAGATTCCACGTACAATTTGTGTTCGTAGGGAATTTGTTGTCAGTGTTGCGAGAGAAGTTCCTTCTAATGAAATACCCTTCTTTTGCTCATTTGTGTGTTGTGCTATGTGAATATCAGTAGAAGGTGGCTCAGTACGGGGATTCCTCCTTGTCCTCCCTTTTGAATAATTGGTTATTTGTGTCTATTTCTGGGGAGTCAGAAAAGATTAAAGCGATAGTGAACATGGTATATACATTCCTACTGACAAGAAATCTATAGAATATAACATAATCTTTACAAAACTAAGTCTTATGCAAATGTTCTTCAAAAATTGTTAAAAGATGGCTTAATTTCTCTCCCCAAAATAAGACTAATATTTAAGCCCTATTTTAACTAGTATGGAACACAATTTTTTTTATCAATACCATTGAGTTTCTAATCATGACACTGAACGATGTGTGTGTCTTAGGCATGTTATCCAAGACCACATTGACAATGGTGCCATCTAACTTGACGGTAAAAAGAAAATTTTCAATAAATCTATAGCCAAACCTAATAGATAGTTGCAGATATGCATAAATCCTTTCCCTTCCCATTTCACAAATTTGATAACATCTACTTCTTCATCTGCTAATCCTAGTCCATCCGAGTATGTGAATATGGTCTCATTCACCCATATTTCTCCTTCAAGTCACATAGATAATACACCTGATATAGTCTGAGTGTTAAAACAAAATATAGTTAATATTTTTATCAATATCATCGAGTTTTTGTTCATGACATTAAATGATGTGTGCATCTTAGGCATTTTATCCAAGACCACATCAACAATAGTGCCATCTGAATTGATGGTAAAAAGAAAAATTATAATAAATCTATAACCAAACCTAAAAAATAGCTACAGATATACATAAATCCTTTCCCTTCCCATTTCACAAATTTGATAACATTCAATTCTTCATCTGTTGATCCATGTCCATCCGAGTATGTGAACATGGTTTCATTCACCCATATTCCTCCTTCAGGTCACATAGATAATACACCTAATATAACATTTATGCCAAATAACTTTCTTATCAATAAGGAGCCTTCTCCATTGTATATACCAGATCAAATCAATGATAACATCGTGACAGGTGTTATGGTTGACCCTACATGTTGGGTCAATGTCATCACAAAGGAGACCTTTTCCATAAATAATCTACACAAGGAGAAATATGATGAGTTGTAGATCACGCTCTGTACACATGATGGTATTTCCATCCCACCAATTGGTTATATCTCTTTGTTGGTCCTTGTGGGACCTAAGTCTCTTGAAGTCCCATTTGTCATGATACTAGAATCTAACTTATTTAGAGTTATACTAGGCATCCCATGGCTAGTCTCTATGAGTGTGGTCATCTTTATTATCCACAAATGTCTAAAGTTTTATCATGATGGAACAGTGTATATTATCCAAGACACTAGATAAAAACCACTCGTGTCGCATGGGGGATTTTCCCTTGATCATTTCTTTCCCACTCCAGTTGGACCCTTACTACCTAGAGGGGACTTGTTATATAAGGCCTACTTTAGGTATAAGATTGGAGTCTCGATTTCTAATGGTGTTTTCCTATCTTCTTCCGATGTGATCTCTCTGAAGGCTTCTATGTGTGCCCAGAAACATGCTTCGTCCTCTACCCCTTTGAAGGATCTTTCCCATAGGCCTTCTCCTCCCTCTTCATCTTCTTTTGTACCTTCACAACATCTAGAAGTTTCCTCTTTTCCTTATACTATTCCTGGAATAGGAAAGGGAAAGGCGTTTGTGTTGTGGAATTCCAAACCACAAGTCTTCCAGCTATTGGTTTTTCCCACAATCCCCCGATCCACCCTATATGGTAAGGGGAAGCATTCCCATGGATTTTTTCCTTCCTCTCGACCTTCAAGGCCTCATCCTATTCTTCCACCTACCTCTAAGGAAAATAAAGGAAAAGGTCATGTGGTCAAGACCCTCGTCCCTATCTTTGTTCCTCCTCTTGTCTTATCTCAGGAGATTGCTCTTTTGTCGACAACGATTGCAGAGAGCAATCCTCTGATAGAATAGGATCCCTCAAAGCCTTCTCAAACTACTCTTCTCAATACCCGTAGTCATCGCTTGACTAACTTTCACGTAAGAGTAAGTGTCGCTGAAAAGCCTTGGCCTAGGAACGAGAGGCCTCACAAAACACTAAGGGGGAACCTCCTATCTCTACCTTTGTTTCCAATTTTTTCTTTGTTTTTGTTTCTCTTCCTTTATATTATTATAACCTTTGTTGTGCTTTTGGCTTCCTCAGTGGATCTCAATGAGCCTCACCCTAAGCAATTGCAAGTGTTCATCACTCCTTCTATGGAGCTGCCTTTGATCACTTCTTTACCAAATCTTTCTCCTTTCCCTGAGCCTGTTGACATGCATCATACGAAGGTTGTATCTTCAGTGGCTCCTTCTCCTTATTCCTCTTCCAATTCTATTGTCAGGACCCCACATCCTCCGCTAAAGCGTAAGTTGGAGAATGACCTTGTTTCAAATGATGGTCGAAAAAAGTCTTATTTTCCTTCTTTGCCTTATTATGCTCTAGCATGCACCATTCTTGTGATGAATAAGGCACCTCCTTCACATGAGTTTATCACTACCCCATTTCCAGAGGATGACATTGAACCTTTGGTTTCTCGTCCTCCTCCTATTCATTCCACACACTTCACTTCAGAGAAGTGTATGTTTGACTCGTTGGAGGATATTTTGACTTTGTCATCCATCTTTACTAGATCAATGATGTTAGTCTCGCACGAGCTCAATGATGAAGACCTCGAGGGGGCTTCCTCCTTGGCTCTTGCTATAGGTGAGTCGGCTAGAACCTCTCTTTCTATTCCCCCCTATAGGCTCATCTTCCCTCCCCCTACGATGATCTAGATTGGAGTAGGACGACTTGTTGGAGGTGTTGGACTAGAGCGGTGCCTCTTCTTTATCTTTATATTAGATTTGTGTGTTTGTTCATGTTCCCCTAGCTTTCTTGTTAATGTTTGTGCTCTCGCTTAGAGGACCCTTAATACACTTGTAGGTACTTGGATACATGAAATAAAATTTGTCGTACACTTCTTCTATATGTCTCATCATTCTTCTATATGTTGTACACTTTGATTTTTTACATTGGGAATGATGCAAAGTATTGGGGAATTTAGGCCTCTTCCATGTTAACCCAACTTTTTATGGTGAAAGCCTCTAATCTTAAAATATAGATGAAATTTAAACCCACTCATGACCTACAAACATAAAAATCTCTAGCAGATTATGCATAAAGTTACACACAATCAATCTCGTGTAGTAGGCCAAGGCATATAATTCATGGGGATTTTTTTTTTTTATAGTATTAAACTCAAGAAGAGAAGAATCCATCATACATGGTAAAGATGTCAACCCTCCGCTGTAAAGGTTCAATCCCAATTTAGAATTATTCCACACAATCAAGTAAAAGTTGAATATAATAATGATTTCTCTTTGAATTGGTTATGATTTTTTTGCACACATATCTTGTCTAGGGTGTATTTTTAGACACTCGTAAGCTCTATGTCCCACACTGGAAATATTGTCCAAGGAACCCTCTACTACTGCTACCACAACATCCTTTTGAATATTCTCTTCATATTGTTCCTTGATTTGATTCTTTATTCCAAGTAGATATTTCCTCTTCTTCATGAGCTTGCTTTGCCTAACTAATAATTTTCCTCTTCCTCTTGAACTATTATGTCTCCTTTCTATCTTGTCTTCTTCTTTCAAAGAATATTAGTATGCATCTTCAACTATAGATATCTTCAGCATACTCATCTCATCTTGTATATTAAATCTTAACTCGTTTATTATCTTGCTACCTTCTCTCTCTCTATTTGATAGTGCCTAGATCTAATTACGATTTTATGAAATTCCTTGGTATACTCTTTGACACTCATTTCTTTCTATTTTAGATTTTGAAGCTTTCTAAACAACTCCAATTCATAGTCTAGGAATATTTTTTTCCTTTAACCTAGTAACCATTTGATTCCATCAAGTTATTCTCAATTCACCATTGTCTACTATTTCTCTATATAGTTCTCTCCACCAAAGGGTAGCATGTCCCTTGAGTTTTGTCTATGATAATATTACCCACTATGGGTCATGAATATTTTTGAATTCAAAATATTCTTCCAATTCACTAATGCAATCTATTAACTCTTCAGAATTTTCCATACCTAAAAATTTTGGGATCCCCATCTTATTATCATGACTGGTTCTAGCAAGCATTCTCAAGATACATTCTTCACCTTCATCTATTGGCTATTCATTTTCTCTTTCTTGTTAATCATCATCATTTTCTTCTTCCAAGTATAGATTCCTCCTCAAATTCGCAATTGGATTCCTTAACTCATTTCTCATTTCAACACAAAACTACTCAAACATTTCCTCCATTCTAGGATTTCTCTATGTCAATGGCATTTTTTTTCAATATTTTCATAAAAAATAATATATGTTGTCTATGTTAGTTTCCACATAAACTTATCTCTCACAATTTCCAACATCCCTTTCATCCCTCTGCAATTGTAGGACTCCTCTTCACACCTATAATAAACCTCACGAGTCTTTGATACACTCTATCACTTCCAACTTTTTACAACATTTGACGTCTTCTCCTAGCAAGGAACCTTGCTCTGATACCAAATGATGAAGATCTAATACCAAGAGTATTATCAAAAAATTAGAAGTAGTAGCCAAGCCACATACAACCATTCAAAGAACAATATTCTGCATTTATTTATTATCAAAAATCAATATTTAGCAATAAATACAACTTATTGAATTTGAAATCAAACACATTAGTTACAATATCCTTCTTCAAAATTTATGTCTCACAAATCAACCACAACGTACCCTCATGAATCAACATAAATGAACTCTAAATTTCTTATCACCCCCAAAAACCCTAAACACAGAGTGTGTTAACCTTTATATGCCCATCATGAAGGAATTTGAATTGTTAGAACTAACAATCTTGCCACATGTCAATATTTAAAAGATCTTCAAAAATGTTTGTTTGAGATTTTACACCTATTAGGAATTATTTACATGTTTATCTTTGGGTCATTTTGTCAAGGGTTCCTACCCCCGATAGGAACCATCCACTTGGTCAAGGGCTTTTACCTCTATAGGAAGAAGTCAAGTGGTTGATTTTTTTCTTAGTCACTCTATTGAGGTTCCTACACCATAGGAATCATCCACTTGGTCAAGGATTCTAACTCCATTAGGAACTAGGAATTTAGGAACCACCACTTGCCAAAGGTTCCTACTACACTAGGAACCATCTAAAAACTTTGCAAAAAGAAGCCAAAGACTTGTCAACACTTTCAATGGGAACTAGAATGGCTGGGAAAAAGAGAGGGAATAAGAGCTTGTCAATGGTTTCATCTCCATCAAGAACTAGGAACCATTGGAGGGTTTGGTAGGAACTGAAACTTGTTGGTGGTTCTTGGGATTCTTGAAACTACCCAAACCTTTGACTTTGTTCCTTAGCAGGCCAAAACCTCTGACTTTGAATAACTTAGTCATTTTTTCCCCTATTTCCACTAAATTAAAATTAAAAGTACCTATCAAGCCTTTACACAATATGATGTTCTCAATTCGGCCAAAAATTCTTCTTGAATCAAAAGACTACCAAAACCAATAAAAACAAAACAAAACTGAATTGAAACCTAAAAAATATTTTTGATCAATAGAGAATCGCTTTAAACCCGAATGTTCCTACATCAAGTTTTGTGCCCACCTTGGAGGAATGTGTGAAATGTAATAAAAATTGAACAAGTGGCATACTCTTATGCTAGGCTTTGGTTTGTGGCTCAATCCCTATTTATACTCATTATATCCATGTTTACATTTGTTCCCATAGATTCATTATTTATTCACCATTTTTTAATCTCAACCCCTAGTTAATTCCATACATTCATTCTCTACCTAAAAATAATCATTTTGGACCCAAATTCATTTTCATGCCTCTCAAAATTGACCCAGTTCAATCTCGAGGCACATAGGAATTAGCTCAAAATTAAAAATTAAAAATTAAAAATCAAAATTTCAACTTTCTTACCCATTTTTACTACTTAATAACTAACTTAACACACATTTGTGTGACATATTTTGAAAGGCATTCAATTCACTATTAATATACATATTGGACTTATGAATAAAAAGAATATGTAGAACATAATTCAATTTTTAAAGAAAAAAGAACTACATTTGCATGTTGGTGAATGTTGTCTTTGATATTCTTCAGTGTGTTTAATTTGGCTTGTGAAGAGGGTTACCATAGGAGAATATGCTAATTTATCAAGTCAAAAATTTCGCTATGGTGTCCCTAAACACCACCTTGACACATTTAGCTACTAGGGAGGTGAAGAGTAGACTTCCTCAAACACATTTAGTTACATCATCTCACACATCACAATTCAATTTCACACATTAGATCAAGTCTACATTCCTTCACACCAACCTCGCAATGCTCGAGATTGAACCGCAAGAAATTTTGAAACCGTACAAATTCTAACACATAAAACAAATCAAAGGCATTAATTTCTATATAATAGTGAATAGATTAAATATAATATCAACAATAATTTTACATTATTGATTCTAGAGATAAAGACCTCTGACCCTCTTATTATATTTTCATCTATTTATTTTTATTATCACATCCAACTCTAATTAATCTAAATTAAATAGATTATTTAATTAACCTCTATTTATATCCTACAATCACTATTTTTCATTTCAATTAAATTTTTGATTTGTTGATGGCATTTCATATGAATCCAGTAAACATGCGAGCATAAAATACCCAACAATTAAATGCTTAAGCATAATTAAAGTCATTGGCTTTAAAGAAATACAAAAATTCTAGGAGAAAAAATATAAGAAATGTCTAATTTGTAATTTGATATGAAAATCCAGGCCACCAATTAGGTGAGATTTCTGAGCATTGATGAACAAGTCGGATACAAACTTGGGAGAACAAGGAATAATATGCTATAAAAACGATGAAAGGTAAGTTCAAAAGCACCAGTGGTCTAGTGGTAGAATAGTACCCTGCCACGGTACAGACCCGGGTTCGATTCCCGGCTGGTGCAATCCTCTTCCTCTTGCGATATGAAGGTTAATTTTTTTCTTAAAGCAAACAGTGTACCACAATATACATATGCATGCCATCAATCAAAAACCTATTGTTCTTTCTTTTTTAAAGACGTATGTCTATTGATGGGTTACAGAAAAAATCCTGTTAGGGGCAGTCACACACCATATTCTTTTGTCTGTGGCCAAGTTTTAAAACTTAATGTGCTAACACAGGTATTGTGCTGTCCAATTACAGGACGGAGTAACTGCTGGTCTTTGAATGTTACCATTATTCTGTAATCTTTTGTTATGTTTAATAAGATAATAAGTGGGGAATCAGGTCAAAAACATACAATACAATGCTATATACTGCTCGAATCCATCAAATTGACTTCACTAGTCTATAAATTATAGAAGGATATCTATGTTTGTATTGTTGAATACTATTTTGTCAAAATAGGTAACATGATATTTTAATGCAATTTACTGTAATAAATAAAAATGTTTATTAGTATTTTTAAAATTAGTTGTGTTATTTTGTGTTGATATTTTTTATAGTTGATTTTATGTTTTTATTACAAATAAAACAAGATTAAAGGGTTTTAGAATCTTTTACAATAGAAAATAGTTGGCATAAAAGTCAAACAACAATATGATTACAGTTAAGTTATCATTCAATAATAGTAATTCCACAAAAATAATCATCCAAAGAGCAAACAAATAACGATTTGTAAAACACTCGACCCCCACCTAGAAAACTACACACCTGAAACATGTTTATTACAAACAAGTACAAGTTTAGGAAGACCTCTCTTCCTCCTTTGGAAGATAGTCCAGGACACATCATTTTCCAAATCCTCAAATCGAGGGGAGAGGAAAGGAGAATCCTCCTTCATCGCCTCAACCTACTCTACCACACATGAAGAACAAAAGCATCTAACCAAACAAGAGATTGTTATATAAAATCTAGAGGCATGCAAGGAATAACAATTCTACCAACACGCCCCTTGAGAGATGTAGGCTCAAAATAAAGAACATCAACCATAATAGGGTTAGGAGAAGGTGTTCCATCAAGAAGAGAAGAAGGCATTGGAGAAACTGTTGGAACACGTTTGTCATTGCGCCAAAAGATTGACCTGTTAATGCCCGATACAAACGCCAGAGATAAACAAATCCATGAGAGGTAGTTAGTCCACATCTTGAATCCGAAGGGAGATGTTGGCGATTAGTCCAACAATCCCCCTTCAGCTTCACCCAAGAGGATTTGAACCCGCGAACACAACTTTAATACCATTTGTTGGAACGCGTTTGTCATTGTGCCAAAAGATCAACCTATTAATGACTGATACAAATTCTAGAGATAAATGGATCCACGTGAGGCAGATAGTGCATGTCTTGAATCCGAAGGGAGACACTGGCGATTAGTCCAACAGAAACATGACACAAAAGGAATCGCTCTCAAAATCAACCCATAAGAACTAGGGAATCCTTGGGAGATCTGCCACCCTCAAAGTTAGGAAAACTTCTAATAGCCAAGTGTTCAAAACAAGCATTTTTCCACCAACTAGCTTGACCCACCAACCTCCAATGTGAATGGGGACAATCAAAAACAAGGTGTTGATAGAAAAACATCTTTTACACTAGAAAGAAAGACCCTCATAATCAAGTAATATAGTTAATTATATGTAGATGTCTTAAATATTTGATTTGAAGTATAATTTGAAGTGTTTTGACTCTTTATTTTACCAAAATCCTTACATAATTATCATACTATAAATTAAATTTATTCTTAAATATATTTCAAATCTTAGTTTATCTACTTCTAGTCTAGTTTCATTTTTTGCAGATGGCAAAATTGACTTTGTGGATATCTTAAGTATTTGACTTAAAGTATGGTTTTGAGTGTTTCAACACTTCTTTTTGTCTAAAATCCTAGATAACTATCAAAATATGAACTAAATCTTTTCTTAGTTATTTTTCAACTCTCAGTTTATCTAATTCTACCCCAAGTGCAAATCTACAATTTGTAGAATTGACCCAAGTCAATTCCACAATTTGTGAAAATGAGCCTCAAACTTTCAAAATTTGACTTTTAATTTCAATTCTAGTCAATTGTGTATGCCAACTCCCCCACCAATAAAATTATATTCTATCTAGACCAAATATAAAAAGACAACAATCTTTACCTCATTGTCATCTATCTAACATTCACTACTTTCCATTCAACATCTATTGATTATATAAATTTAGTAACATTTCAAAATCTTGAATATCAATACAAGCTTACGAAGAGATTTGTATCCAAATTTAGTAGCTTTCAAAATCATTAGCATTCTAATATCTCAACTATCACTACAAGCTTGTAGAGAGATTCATATCCAAATTTAGTAGCTTTCCAAATCATTAATACTTTTAATACCTTTGCATAGTTAAAATCACTAATTCCATATTAGGTCTTTTGCACTCCAAATTCTAAGTTGTAGATTCTAAATATTCAAATATTAGATTACACATTTAAAGTAATTGTTGCATTCATAACATGTTGTCTACCATTATTTCTATCAAGGCATTACTTAAGCATCCTAGTAGCTTGTCATAAGGAGAAGCTTCTCACTTAGCAAGTTTTTCAAAGGTGTTTGTGAACATTGTCACTTTTATTACAATTCCAAACATCTAGACATGTCTCTATTTGCAATTATGAGTAAATCCTAATCAACGAGTTTTGACATGTAGGTCAAATTTCATTTCCCTACAAGGTTCAACTCTATAATTCATAAATCTAGTTTGAGTCATGTTTCCAATTAACATATCCAACTAAACCAAAGTCTAAGAACAACCCAATCTATATTTGTCATTCTACTTTCAATTCTTCAAAAATAAACATTTTTAAATTATTCTTAAAAATTATAATCAAAACAATAGAACATCAAATCAACTAAATATTTGTATTTACTTTCTACTTCGTAATTATTATCATATAATATATAACTCTAAATTAAATTTTATTCCTTAAACCTAAATTTTAGATTAAAAAAATGCTTTTAATTTTTTGAACATTGAAATAGCTTATATTGTGATATTGCTATCAACTTCAACCATGTAGTTTTACGAGTCAAACTCATTGACCCATGTTTCATAAGTAGTGGCCCACAAAAAAGTACATGGTTGAATCCTGATAGCAATATCACAATTTGACACACTGTAGAAAATACCTCCTACTTATCAATAGATTATATTGTTATAGAAAGATCCTTACAATCCAAATGAATTCTGTGTTATTTCAATTATAAGAAGTATCAAAGTTAATCTCAATTTCTAATAAAAAATTGTTCCACTTATTTCTCAACATAGAATGTTCTAAGTAATAAATCCATTAAACTTTATCTTGCAATACCTAATCACCAAAGTGAGCATTGTTTGCTATGTGAAGTGGTTGTGTTAAATAAAATGTGTCATATTTCTCAACTTATATGTAGCTACTAACATCTAATATCAATATGATCTCTCTACATAAAACCAAACATAATGTGGGTGGGTTCAATTATTTGTATATCAAACACACGTTTGCATATATGATGAAGGCATATGTTTCTTAGGTGACAAACTATAGCCTTTAAAATTTTATTTTATAGTCCATCAAATTTTAAGCTATGAACAAATGTGTATGAAAGAAAACAAATAGATATGTTAGGTTTTCTTAAGATCTATCATTAGGTAAAGTTTTCTAAGTTTATTATAGATCTAGAGCTTTTAATTATATTAAGAGATTTTTTACAACATTATGAAGTCTTATATCATGTTGTAAGCGTATAAATCTATTTAAAAAATAGAAATATATGATCAATGCATATATATTGTATTATATTATATTATAATTTTATCTATAATATAGAAAGTGAATGAGATACATGTTTCTATATTAAAACAAAATATAAAAATATATGTTAGAATAAAATAAAATAATTTTTAAAATAATTAAAATAAATTCATATTATATTATATAATAATTGATAATACAAAAGGTGGATAAGTTACATAAAAAGAGTAGATAAGACTAAGAGGTCATCTATATTTTATAAATTTACTTCAAAAATAAATTCATATAATTAAAAATATATATTATCATAATACTTCATATTATGTGTTATTAAAATATATTTATATTATTATATAATCATTATATTATATTATGATTATAATATTTCACATTATGTATAGTCAAAATAGTTATTAGTCAATAGGCTACATATAGTGTGAGATTTGAGATTGACAAGTCTAGGCCTGCAAACCACTATTAAGTCATCGAAAAATAAATTTCAGCTACAGTTTTGTGAATAATAATTTGCATCAAGCTAATCAAAGACAACACAAACAAGGTTAGTCATTCAAATAAGCACAAACATCATTCCCTATGGAATTCTTGATCAAACAAAGATGAAAACATGAAAACAAAAGCACAAAAAAAAGCAAATGAAAGCATGTAAACAAACTAAATAGATCAAACCTCCATCCCATAGGGGGATTGGTGTCACTTTGATGTGGAAAACTTGCTTGTTTGTAGTATTGAGGTGCTTACATTTCTTGTATGAATGCAAAATACAGCGAATTGTGCATAAGTTGTTACAAGGCGTAGTTACCTTTTGTACATCACGTTTTATATACATATTTACAGAGCAAAAGTATACTAAACATCACTTAAGTAGTTCTGAAACGTTGCTTTAATGCATAGACAAAACCACCTTGTGAATAGTACTCATCGACATGTAGTTCACGAAGGAAAGTGTAGAAGGAAGTCAACTTTTTGCAAGTTGAATGGAATTCATGTAATGCTATTTCCATCGATTGAATGTTGTACTCCTTCACACTTTCAGCATTTGCAACAGTGCTCTTTGCTTCTTGTATCAAGTCTATGCAAGTAACTATAATATTAATTGCAAAATCCTGTATGGGTCCTATAGGAATGCCATTCTGATTCATCGATGGAGATGAATTGGTAGAGAGAATTGGGGAACTCTCACTACTTGAGATTTCAATAATATATGTGGGTTCATGAGAGTTGTCCATTGCTTGAATGAAATTAAATTGTACAAATTGTAAACAAGATATTGTGTATAATGAGTCATAAGCTATCTATAACTTCCCTAAAGAAAGATAACTATTTCGTGCATAAAGGAAAAAGCACTATGTAAATTGACATCTCATTATGACTTTGTTTTAAGTAGAAACACATAGATACTTCATCATCACATAAAAGATTAGGTTCTTTTCCAAACATATGTCACTCTATTTGTCACATAAAACTATAATAGCTCCCTCAATTAGCTCTACATTTGAATATAATATCTTAAGCCAACTAAATTCCTTATGGGCATGATTAAATACCATGTACCTAGCCTCTTTAGTGGACATACATAGACATTAGGACTGCATATATTTAGGCTGAGTTTTTAGATAAACAGAGCTTACAAATTTTCAAAAAGAAGATGTTAATCCAATAGAGGAGAAGACCAAAACAAACCAAACAACTACTAGATTGAGAAGTGAGGCCATAAAAAAAGCCACTATTTTTGCACTAAGAGTTGTTGGAGGAAGAGTTGATGTATTATAAGTTAAGGTCTTCATCATTATGGTTATCAGAACCTGTGGATTTTCTACAGGAGTAGGAATACACTTCTTGAGAAGAACCCAAAGAGCTTTAAACCAAGATTTGATGTTTAGAAGAAAATTCTAATCCATTTGAGCTCCATGTGAATTGATAGTATTTATATATCCTCATAGACAATAATTTATTAGGATTCAAGTCATGCCATTGTAAATGCATTTGATCTATGATGAAGTTTCAATGAGATTTTTTTAGAAACTCCCCTCACTAGGGCTTCCCCATCAAGAGGAACATAATTAGAAATTGCTTGTAGTTGAGCATCATTAAAAATACATTCATTAATATATTTTTAGCAAACCAGATGTAAAAGAGATTGACATTGTAAAATGTCCATTATTTATGAGAGAAAACAAGAGGCCATCTCAATGAAAGAGATATGAGTAGATCGTCACATATAACAACACGTATTGATTCTTCCACAAGATCACAACTAAACTCGAATATCTTATTGAGTTTCTCTGAAACATACATATCTAGTTTGGTGGGATTCCATTTGGGGACATGGAAAAAAAATTCTAAAATTGGCCATCCTTGCAGAAGAAGAAATTGAAATCTGGGTGTCGAGGAGAGAAAGGAGCCATAGATACAGAATGGCGAAAATAAGAGTACCCAGGAACGCGAGAGTAAATGCAGAGAGAAATAAATTAGTGCTATGGAATAAATGTAGCACCATTTTTAAAAAAAAATCTAGTACTCCTAACAATGAGACCCCAAAGCATGAGAGAATTAAGAGTGAAGGAAGAGGGAATAAATGGTGTGAGGATAAGTAGAGGGTAGATTGAATCCAACGAGAAATCTTGGATACGAGGGATATGCATCATGCATGAAGAGTACTCATGAAATACAAAACAATAAAAGAATGTTGTAGCATTTAAAAACTTTTCAGTGGGATCCACTAGTAGTTGTAGTTGTGGTGAAGTGTGTTGACACAAGTATAATTTGGGTGCAGATAAGAAGGATGGATTGACAACAAGTTTGCAAAGTAGAGCTGAAATTTTGAAATACTCTTGGAATCATTATCAGTCAACCATATGTTCAAAATGAGACTGATAGAGGACATTTCACAAGCTTTTGAATCACCAAAAAAAATATTAAATAGAAACTCTTATTTACCAAATTTCGTCATAAAACCATGCCTAATGATATATCATATTAATTTGTCAAATGAAAGGATGTCAAATGAAGAATACTAAGTGCCGAAAGGACCTTATTATGAGTGGCGCTTCTCCCCTTCAAGCAATTCGACTCCAACACGCAAAAATTACTGGCTTCTATCATTTTTTAAACAAGAAATTAATTAACACAACAAAGATAGTAATCAAAGCAGAACTATACAAATATACAGAAAGAAGTAAAGATGAAACAACATACAGGTGTTAAAGAAGACCTTCTATTAACTGGAAGAGAGTACTGTAACCCAACGAACTTGGCTAGATATTGAAAATGTTTGAGTTAAAGAAGGCATCTTTGACGTTTTAAACGTAAAACAAGCGAACACCCTTATTAATAATTCAGCAGATATTTTTTTGCATTGATTTATTCAAACAAGCACGTGCAAAAGACGGCTTTACTCCCCTCACATGCAACTTCATTTGTTGGAAAGGAGAGCAAATTTAGGCAACTTTTCATGATGCAAGGGTAATTTGTTAGCTGAAATTTATTGAAGCAGGGCGAAGTTTCTTCCCGAACACAAGGCAGAGAAAGACACGTTTCTAATGAGGAGATATGATCCCAATCGGCAATCTATTGTGCCGCCCTCCATTACACTCGCATTAATAATACCTGTCTGCAACCACCGGCAATACAGGGAAACATTATTATTTCCGTTTAAATGACAGAAAGGCTTATTGTGGTTGTTTTCAATTGTAAAGCTCATACCCACATTAAACATATTTGTACATTTCCTCGCATTCAAATTTTCTGTGTTTTAGTTAAATAACTTTATCTCGCCTTTCTTTAGTGTTTTAGTTAAATATACTTTATTTTTTAGCTGTAAAAGAGATGGTTATTTAACGGGAGATTAAAAGAGGTTTAACGGGAGCTGTATACCGACGGAAAAAAGTTGTTTACCGGCGTGAGACAAGTTTCAGCTTAACGTTCATTCTATATATAGTCTATCGGCTAATAATTAATGTCATTAATTAATTTCACCTAAAGTGTAAATAATCGCCATTAGCAATGCATAAAAAGAGTAAGTATTAATTACAGTTAAAAAATATTAATTAATTATTAAAACTAATCAATTAGTAGAATACACTAAGAATTTGTGCCTGCATTAACTATAAGTCTGAATAATGGATTTCCAAGCTTCTCCTAGCATTTAGCTTTTGCACCAAATCCTCCTGGTTCAGTAACTCCGATAAACAAACCTGGCCATTAGAATGAAAGGATAGATTACCCACATTAGTCTCCATGGGCTATGATGAAAAAAAAAAATCAAAAGAATGTCTCCAAATATTTGAACTACCCAGATAATGTCTCCAAATATTTGAACTACCCAGATCTTTTGCCATCAACAATCACTCTCTTGAAATGATAAGGGTTCAACTGTATTTTTATTTTCTTGGAAAATAAAGGGATCAACGCACCATACATCACCTTTCAAAAGATGTATATAATTCATACAATAAAGAAGGTAAATGGAAAGAATCCCCTTGTAGATGTGCTTAAAAGGAAATCTCAATTCCAAACAGGTATAATGCTTGGTGTAACCTGAAAAGCGTCCTTTATCTTTTTATATCAATTGGAAGTCATGGATTATTAACTTAGGTCACGACATATTCTTTTGTATCAGACCCTCGAATTCCAAAGCTCCATCGAAACAAACCTGGCCACCTAAATTAAAGATATATTGACACCATTAATCTCCATAGACCATGATGATTAAATATCAGAAGAAAGTCACCAGATATTTGATCTAGTTATGGCTGTATCGTTTATTTGTTGGCCTTAGTTCACCTCTCACGGAAGAAAATTTTTATAATACTACAATGTTCCCAAGCCTGCAGCTTCTCTTGGTCCTGAGCCAATAGTTGTATATTGTACTTGGCAGCAAAGGCAAATAAAATTGATAGAAATCCGAGTTAGAAGTAGGCTTATGCAAAAATGGAGAGACATCAAAGGAATAACACGGGCATACAAATTGCATGTGTAAATTGAAATCACATGCATTGAAAGAGGCATTCGTAGAAGGCTATGGCAATCTGCTCATCTTCTTGGTTTGAAATGGCATCATATTTTTAAGCAAGCCTTTGCCTCTCTTGCCAGATGATTTTCGATCTGAAGCTCTAAAAAGGGCATGTTGGACATTAATTGCCATTTTGTCTCTGTATCGTCCTGATGATTTTCCATCTCTCTTACATCAGGATTCTTGCGCTCCATGTCATGTGAAACTTTTGGCTTGATGGTTGTCAAAGAATTTTGAGAGCGCTGGCACACTTTAGATAAACCATTGCAGTACCTCGATGTAGCAAATCCTAACAAAGCACGTGAAAATGTGATAAGAATGTCAGATAAAGAGAAACGACGAGAGAAACAATGGAAGTTAATCCTTACATACTTCGAGAGAGAGATTGTCTTGTCATCTTTGTGACGGTAAAAGCCTCTTACAACAAATGCCAGGCGAACCCGGAGTTACCTCTTCATCATAGACTTACCCATAATGTTAACTTCAATAGTTCTATGTCAGAACTATAGATGCCAAAGCAGCAAAATTCCTCCTCTTTGGGGGTACAATAAATTTTCCAGGTCACACTAGCCGTCAAGTTTTACCAACTCTGAATCAAACAAGAATTTCATTTTTGTATACAAATTGAGATCAACAACACCCTGATGACAGATTCACTATGACCAACTTCCATGTTGAAGATAGAAGCTGAAAGTAAAAAAGTTGTTTCATTCATTAAAGCTCAGAATTTGCAACATCCTCAAACAACAGACTAATAGACCCATTCAAATCATGGCTGCAACATTCTGAGCTAAACCAAACTAGACCATAGATGGGCAGAAATGAAGAGCACTTGCCAGATTCTTCTTCCTGAACAAACAAATAGCAACAGAGTGCTCCTTGCATAGATATTCAGCTAAGAATAATCTGGTAAGACATCATTGAACCTTCCTTGGAGATAATTTTTTTTTCTAGTATTGTATAACTTAAATATTGTCTTCCCTTAGTCAGCATATAAACCTAGCAAGGGTCAGAAATAAGTAGAAAGCAGCTAATTTTAAGCTCCAAAAGTGTCTTTATCTTTCTCCAGATTATGATATGAACTTCCAAGAGCATGAGCTTTTCGGCTTCCTGCTACTCCACCCACCATAAGCAATTATCATCCCCGGCATACAGCACAATTCTCATTTGCTGGAATCCAGGGCTGGATGAAAAGGCATCTACATTTCTCAAATCTAATCGATTGTACATAGCTATTCCCAAGATAGATGTCTGCAATAAGGAATCTTCACACTTCTGAATCCCCAAGGCTTAGTACACAAACCATTAAGAGAGCAGTGGGATCAAACAAAGAAGATTCTGTATACAGAAGTAAGGCATATAATTTCTATATGCATAAATTTTCACAAGAACCAGTATCTACCGTTCTCAAAAACCATCACCAATAATCCCCACAGGAACATGTGCCATCCTTGAAATGATGGAACCGATTTGCATCCCTGACAACAATTTGTCGCTCAACAATCTTGGAAATGAACTTTGTTGCACTGTGGCAGTCACCACACACCCGCAGATTTTTTATGATCCGTATAGGTGTCCCAGGGGATGTACTGATAAGCCCAAATGCTATGGCCAGCTTCTCACTATGGTGGCCGAGAATATGTTCCTTTTCCTCATCCTCTACATCATGTAGGGCAAAGTTCTTGTCAGGCACATAACCTGCCTTCTTCATCCGTCCTGCCAAATTATCCAACATTGCATTGATCTCTTCTAATTGTGGATGCGATTTGTTTCCCACACTGAACACATGAACCTTATTCTTTAATTCAATCCAGCTACATCCGGGCCTCCGTTTCAGACCTCTGTCTTTCATCAGTCTTCTCACCTTTTCTACATCATTCCACCTGCCAGCTGCAGCATATATGTTTGACAGCAAGACATGAAATCCAGGATTTTCAGGCTGCAAATGAAAAAGCTGATCTGCCACAGTTTTTCCTAACTCTATATTAGAATGGATCCTGCAGGCACCGAGCAAGGCCCCAAGCACATCTGCGTTGGGTTCCAATGGCATTTTATCAATAAACTCTTTAGCATCATACAGTCTTCCTGCACGTCCAAGAAGGTCAACCATGCATGCATAGTGACCTAACGTAGGTGTTATGTGATGCTCTTCACTCATACAACTGAAGTAATGCCAACCTTCATGTACTAAGCCTGCATGACTACATGCAGATAGAAGAGCAAAGAAGGTAATATTGTCTGGCATGATGTCTTCACTTTGCATTTGTTGAAAGAGAGAAAGAGCTTCCTCACCACAACCATGCATTGCATACCCAGCAATCATAGCATTCCATGACACAATGTTTTTTTTAGACATTTTGTCAAACAGATGACGAGCTACCTCTAGGTTACCACATTTCACATACATGTCTATAAGTGCACTTCCTACAAAAATATGTGATTCAAGTCCACATCTGACAATGTATTTATGGACCTCCTTGCCATGTTTTAGAGCAGACAGCTGAGCACATGCAGATAGAACACAAGTGATGGTCATTGAGTTTGGGTTGATGCTTTCTAGAAACATCTGTCGAAAAAGTTCCAAAGCATCATTACCATGTCCTCTCTGTACATAGGCCGCTATCATTGCATTCCATGAAATTGCATCTCGCTTATACATTTTGTCAAATACTATGTGTGAACACTCTATATCTGCACATTTCCCATACATAGATATTAAGGCATTTCCTACCATGATCTCTGAATCAAATCCATTTGCTCTGACATAACCGTGGATTTCCTTCCCCTTTTCAAGAGATTCTAACTGAGAGCATGCTCCCAGAACACTCACAAGAGTAACACAATCAGGTTCCACTCCTTCCATTCGCATTTTACTGTAAAACTCCAAAGCTTTCTCAGGGTACCCATTTTGTGCAGATACCCCAATGATTGCAGACCATGTTATAACATTTGGCTTCAAGCCTGCAAACACCATTTGGTCAAACAGCTTCAAGGCCAAGCCATAGTGACCATTGTGGCCATAACCTGTTGATGCAGAAGCATATTAAATCAGATTGGTGTTGGCATTCTAAATAAGATTAGTGTTAAGTTTAGTATCTGTTTGTTTCAGGAAAACAAGACATTGTTTAGAGTACAAAACAAGCATTTAATCTTGTATTTGTTTATATAAAACCCATTTTAGAATTATCCAAACTGAAAACTGCTATTTAAAAAGTAAACATATACCTACTTTGGGCACACAGACAGAAGTGGTTTAACTTGGCCTTTAATGAAGGGGAAGTTACAGATAGAATCTATCTGTTAAAATAATTCAGCATGTATGTTTATTTTCCTTCTGGTTTATTTTATTGCATATGGTCTTGTTGGCTATCTTGGGGGCTGCTGTATTACCTGTGATCATGGCGTTCCATGAAACAACTTCAGTCAGTGATACTGTTTCAAATATTTCTTGTGCATCTTCCAAACTTCCACATTTGGCATACATAGATAAAAGGGAATTTCCAACAGAATCGTCAGCCTCATAGCCACTTTTGATTATGTAACCATGAATCTCTTTCCCACTATGCAGAGCCTCCATGTTGGCACAAGCTGGTAGAACACTAACGATGGTGATTATCTCTGGCTTCATGCCTGCTATATGCATTCGGTTAAAGAATTTCAATGCCTCCTCTGGTCTCCCATACTGTGCATAACCTGCAAAGTTAAAATTTTGAAGAGATCAAAAATGTTTAACGATGGAGTAATAAATTTATGTGCATTTTATATGAGCTGCTTTTGATCTAAAACACATATCAAAATAATCCATGAACCTTTCCACTTAAAAAATGAAAATTACATTATAATAATAAAATGCCCAAGGACAAATGTCAAATCTACGCTTGGTGCTTATAAATACCAGTCAATGTAGTGCACGTATGCACATTTTTAGCAAGACGAGTTTGAATTTGGAACACCAGTCAAAGTATGTTTGCTTAGAAGATTGTTTCTATAGATGTTGAGTTTTGAAATAGATTTTGTAAGCTTGATGGACTCCATAGATTCAACAGATTGTGTCTATGGATGTCTAGTTTTAAACTAGAATCCTTAACTTTTGTGGACTCCATTGTTCAATAGCTTCATATATAGCTTCAATTGAGCCCAAAAATTATATTATATAGTAGGCAAGTTAAAGGGAATTCCGTTTCATCCTCTACTTGTAATACCCATTAAACTGTGCATTTGTTTAGATGATTGTTACCATGGAAATCTAGTTTATCATAAATTCTGTTAGCATGGTTTAACATCTTTTTTTCGGTTTAATAATTCATAGAGCAGGGCTGTAATTGCAATTAGATATTTTAGTTGTGTTTAAAGCTATCTTATGGGTAAGGTAAGATAATTTTTGAAGGTCGCATCTTAGATAACAAATCTTATGAGACCCTCTCAAAGGAACTAGGAAATAGTGTGACTGATCAGAACTATTTTGAAATTTTCCCCACATTGTGAACTTGAAAAAGGAAAATTATATTGCTCATATTAGGACTAACGCCCATGACCTACATCATTGTAGCATTCCATTTGCACAGAAAACTGAAAGTGTATATGAAATTAAGTACTCAGGTGTAAAACAGGAAAATACTCAGCAAACTTTAAAATGCTGAAATATTGATAAAAAGAGGGGAAAAAATATGTTATTGTTATTTCATGCCAAATACAATGCATAGAAAACAGAAAAAATATGTCATGGCCCTCTCCAAAGAAACCCACACACCTGTTACTATTCATGATTTGCAAATGTCTAAATCTTGATATTTAATGATTATGTTATATTGAAGCATATACTGATGAGTTGTAAAGCAATATGATTTGGATAAGTGCTATATTTCATAATCTATTGGTAAAAAACAGATGTTGATACCCTTTTGGTGGATGAAGTACAGGAGGGTGGCAAGGATGAACACGTGTTGCAGTTGGTGATTTATAATTGGCTAGTGGGCCTAATTTTGATCATAGTTATGATCTAACTGGGGTGATGAAAACAACCACCTACCACTGACTCTCGTGTATGTCATGTTCATATAATCATCTTGTTTCCATTCGACCCACTTGATTTGGTTGGGAGTTAATCCTTGAGCATTCTGTGTCATAGTTAAGTATCTATGTTGTCCTCACTTGTAATGGATTCTGCAGTTCTAATAAGAACCAAGGTTGAAGAACCCAAAAAAAAGAGAGTCAAGCTATTAAGGCTTGAAATGAAATCTAAGCATTGCTGTACCTTGAATGAATTAAAAATGTTGGAAATTCTTTACAAAACTCTAACCTAAATCACACTACCTAAGTCTAATTTTTATGACCTGCAGGTTAGGGTATTAGACAAGTTTTCCTCTTATTTTTGGAGGATTATTATTTCATTGTGGGAGGCGTTTAGCATGGCCACCACGACAGGGAGATCTGTGGTATTGTGTGGTGTAAATCTGCATGTAATGCATAGTTGGAGTAGGCTTCCTTTTTATAAGTTGGGGTTGTTATTGTTTGGAGGAAGAAGATATTCTCCTGGCAGCGGGTTAGGAAAAAAGGCAGAGGAACACCCTTGGGGTTACAAATTGGTCTGTGGTAGACTTCTTGAGACTTGGAGTTCAACTATGAACCTGCTGTAACTGATTGTCCTGAATATGGCTAAAGATCAAAATCCATGATTGAGGGATTAGAGGCTCATAGGTAACTCAATTCATGAATAAGCAGATTATTTGTTAGTTCTTCCAAATGTTTTATAGATGAATGACAAGGTAGGACTAAGCTATCACAAAGCTGGATGAATCCAATCCATGGCTCATTCCTCAAGACCTAGTCTTGCGCAACGAGTCATGAGGTTGGTTTTGACCACCATAACCTACATTTCAGATCTGCAGTGTCTGTTGTATGCTCTTAGAAATGGTCTTTACTTGTATCATTAGTTTAATCATAGCTAGGCCATGCTTGGGGGTTGGAGCTTGTGTTCCATGCCCTATGAATTCTCTCCTTGGTCTTAAAAGCATGATGTCTAGGGTAGGGCAGTTAAACCCTAAAAGAAAATAAAAACTATTAAAAGAGCTTAATATGCTTACCCATTAAAATAATATTATTATTAGTATTATTTAAAATAATAATGTTATCCCAAATAAGCGAAGGGGACATGATAGCAAAGGCCCAACCACTACACCAAAAGACCAACTTAGTAGCGAGGGCGGCTACCTAGGGTGTTAAGGGTGAGGTTTGCATCCAAGTAACCTCGGAGGTGAAGGCATAGAAGCCACGACCATAGTGGACACGTGGCTATGGAGCTCCACCATATGGTTATCAAATACATGCTTGCCAACATGACGGGTTAGGAAATTCGCTAGGGTTTAGCCCTTCACACACGAGACATTATAGCCCACCACGCTCCGCAAGGCTCGACCTCGAGACCTTGGCTATGATACCACAAAGGCCCAACCACTACACGAAAAAACCGGCCTAGTAGTGAGGGCGGCTACCCAGGGTGTTAAGGGTGAGGTTTGCATCCCACCAACCTTGGAGGTGAAGGCATAGAAGCCACAAGCACAATGGACACGTGGTCGTGGAACCCGACCATCTGGTTATCAAGTACACGACTCCAGCACAACGAGTTAGGACATCCATCAGGGTTCATCCCTTCATGCACAAGACATTACACTTGCCCTTCAAGTTCAATAACTACTTGGCAATCATAACTTTTGTATGGACTCCTTGATAAGTTCAAGAGGATTAACTGATTAGGAATGAATTTGCAAATGAATACATGGAATGATAGAATGAAATGTAATGATCTAGTCTGAATTCAAGCAAACATTTTTTTTTCAAAGTACAGTACAATGTATGGAAAACTAAGAAGAAAAGCAATCTCCTAGTCTTTATACTGATAAAACATTAATAACTAGGACTTATTAGAGGCTCCATAGCCAAATTAAATTATCGTAAGTCAAAGATAAGAAAATAATGATCAAATTCTTACATTGAGTTTATTGCAACTCAATAAAGGGATTACAAGATTGTATAACTCTATCTAATGGAATCATTGGGTGATGACTCATTAGGATTCCTAGTACTTAGACTAAGCCCTAAAGTATCAAAACCCTAAATCAAAAGGGTGGAAGTAGGTGTAAGAACGTTAGGCATACTTGAATAGTAGCTTACTGATTGAGAACCAAATATAAATCTAACCATGGTAACTAAATCATGAAGCTTACACAAGAACTCTACCACACTCTAATAGAATCACTATTTAGAATGATGGATGTAATTTGAAAGGAACAAGGTAACATTCTTGCTATGGGTAGAGTCCAGGAAGTAATGTATCCTCTAGAACCAACCTCTTGTTATTAAAAAAAATTAAAAAATAATAAATGGTATGGTTTAATAGGGACATTAGAAAAACATAACACATAAAAATAGAATTTGATGGAAGTTAACAATTACAAATCATGAATGTCATTGCCAATCCAAACTTTCAAATTCTCAATAGTACCCAAAAAACTAAAAAGACAAGTAGCCTATGAGCCTCCTAGACTACAGAAAGAGAAGAAAATGCTCCAGCATCTTGTTCTCCTCCCTTCAAATATGATTGCGATCATCGAATTCCTAATGCAAGATGATCAGATCCTCATAATCAAATTTAATCTAGGCTTAGGACTTTGTATCAATTAAAAAATGAGTTATGGCTAAGGTTTCATATTTAAACCTGAATGATCATCAAATGCCTCATGGAAGATGTCAACTTTAGTTTAGGGCTAGGACTTAGAGCTAGTGAAAAAACAGGTTAGGACTAGGGTTTCATATTTAAACTGTAAACTCTATAATGGTTAGGGCTGAGCTGTAACTTCCATCCATAACCATTGGGTATAAAAATTGGGTCTCGAATTTTTATACTTGAAAATTGAGAAGTTTCAACCCTGATCTTGACGCAAAAACATTATAAACTTTCAACTTGAAAAAAAAGAAGACCTTACAAGCCTTAATTCTTTTTGTGTCGCAGCTCGAAAGTCAAAAGGAATGTAGAGAACTAAAAAAAATGATAATTAAGATGTGCCCTAATTGTTTGATGACAACAGTCTTTCAAATTACATGATCTGCAAATTCTTTTGTTCACTTGTACTAAGAATTTTTTTTAATTCTGGAATCAAAAAGTATTAAAATGAAGGATAAATGGAAATATATATATATATATGAGTAGAAATGATATTTTGAAAAAAGCACCACAAAATCATGGGTTATTCAATAACTCATGAATATTGGCCTGACAGTTCAAACCACCAAGGTTTACTTACTAGGCCACAATTAACTGCAGGATTTTCTCAATTTATACTTGTATGACCTACACAGTGAAATTGGCCATTGGACAAATGCAAAAACACCTTGGAATGATCAAATGTGTAAAATTTGGAATACTAACGAAGTTAAGGATGATCATGAAACCACTTTCTTCTCCCTTGCCCTACCCTTAACAATGTCAGAAGCAAATTCCCCCAATTTATCAACTCAATTAATATCCAACACCTTTTTTATGAGAATCAAAATGACTCAGGTGTCTTCATTTCCTCAATCTCAGAAACAGAACTACGTATATAAATGGTTACTACTTCATAATGTTATATCTATTTTCTTTTGCAGGCATGTTTGGTGCAAATGAAACAAAGAAGGATAAAGATTACAAAATGGAGACCAACCACAGGGTTGACACTTCCATTTCTTGGGAGGTGGACGATATGTTTGAATGGTGGGAAGATAATAATGAGATAACCCAATGATAATTGTACACTACAAACAAGTCAAATAGAATATTAAATCGTAAGCTAATTGGCACATTTCAATAGGTTCTACCGAGCATTTCAGTGTTGTTTACTAAAAATAGGACCTGTTTAAGTGTTGATACTTTGATAAAGCTCATTTTCAAATCAAATCTTCCCCACCCCAAGGTAATCAAAAAGTATATTTTAACATTATTTTTGAAAGAATCAAACCTTGCCGGTCAGTTTATGCCGGAGATTGAAAAAATAAAAGCTAACTGACTACGCAGTCTAGTTTAAATTAAAAAAATATAACTACTACTTTGGTTTTGTAAAGTTAATTGATTGGTTAATTGAAAAATTAAAAATATAAGTTTGTACAAATTCGGAAAGAAAGCTAAAAGAACTCTGACCTGAAATGATAGAATTCCAGGAAACAATATCTCTTTGATGCATTTTGTCAAACAATTCGAGTGCCTTTTCCAAATTTCCACATTTCGCATACATAGCCACAAGGGCATTCCGCACATAGATATCTGATTCTAACTGTCTCCTAGTTATACAATTGTGGATGTCCTTTCCCTGCCTCAAATCTGAAAGGCTAGCGCACGCCATGAGTGCGCACGCGAATGTAAATGTATCAGGACTAATCCCTTCATCTTGCATCTGATTATAAAGCTCCAGGGCTTCTTCATAAAAACCCCTTCTGGCATATCCTCTAATTATAACGTTCCATAATATGGGCATTCTTCGCTGAGGCATTTTGTCAAACACTTGGCGTGCATCGTGCAAACTTTGGCACCGACAATACATGCCAGCGAGTTTAGTGCCCACAAATTCATGGTATTCAAGTCCGCTTACAATGATAAAAGAATGAAGCTTTCTGCCTACTGCAAGGTTTTGGGCGAGCCCACAAGATTGAAGTAACGAAGCATATGTTTCGTAGTGTAGTGGATGGACTATGTTTTGTAAAGTAACAAGGGCTTCTTTAAGTTGCCCTTCTGTGCACATTTTTATTATAGTGTTATCGACGACACTGAGAGTGTAATAATTTTCTATGAATTTGTCTACTAGATTTGGCATCCATTTTAGCTGCATTGTCCCTATGCGTCGGATAAACAGACGCAGACGGATATTCATGTTGATTTGCTGAGGCCTCGTCCATCAAATGTATGGAAGAGACTTGTTCATTCAGTGTATTTCTGTGTTTGTATAACAGTCCAGCTACCTTAAAATCTTTGATAAGGCGGAGAATGTTAGAAAGAATAGATGAGAACGTCGCCGGTCGAATTTTTGCATTGAGTAATTTCCCGCCGTTCTGATGCTGTATTTAAAACGGGTTCGTCGGAAACTCCTCGTGTATACTTTAAATAAACCGTGGTCCATGTTCTTTAACTAAACTGTAGTGGTGTTTTTGTTTTTATTCATGTACAATTTAGAAGTGGTTGTTTTACAAAGTTTTTAATTTCATTTCTTTTCTAAAATTCAAAATGTTAATGCAGGGCTAAAATTTTCTTGCAGGGTTAAGCTCTTGTTTTTTTGTTTTTAGTTACTGTTGAAGGAATTATAGGCACCATCTGTGCTTTAACTAGTGATTAATAAGTTTGTTCTTAATGAATGAGAGATCATTTTTATGTTCTATTTAACAAATATTTGTGTATTATTAAAGTAAACATGTAAATTAATTAGATAACAAAACATATTTTAGAAATGCATTTTGTGAAATATAATTGACTACAAAGTTTGGACTGATAAGGGCGATTAATCCGGTTCCACTATCATAGTTGCCATGATAATAGTGACAGAGGGGGAAAAAAAAATCTAACTTGATGAAAAATATCTAATTTGTAATTAAAACTAAAAAAATCTTTTTTTTTTACTTTTTTTCACTTCATGAATATAGTCCTTTATTGTTTTTTTCTCTACTAGTAACAAACTTAAATTTATTTTTCTATTTATTTTACTTTTAGATAGCACTTTAAATAATTTCTATATATTTATTTTAAATAACATCTTTTATATTACAATATTAATTATGAAATAAAATATTAGAGATTAAATATTTATTTATATGTTATTTGATTATATTTTTTTAATAACAAATGTATTTATTTTTTTATATTATATCAAATATTAAATATAATAAAATATGTAAATGAAATTATTTTATTATTTCAATTAAATTGTATACCATGTAAATTATAAATTACCTTTATTTACTTGATTTTTCCTTTCACAAAGTTTGAATTGGTAGTGAAAAGATGATTAAAATAACTACCTAAGTTGGAAACATCATTAAGGAAGGCGTGCCTACAAAACTAGAAGAATATTTTAAAAATCAAATTATTATGATTAAATATTTACTCTCTTTTTTATTATTTAAATGAAATTTAATATATATACTTTTAAATCTCTTCTAAGTTTAAAGGAATAAAACAAATATCTTAATTTGTTTATTTAATTAATTATTTATTTATTTTCTCTTACAAAATTTTGGATAAGTTTTTTAATAAATAATTTATTTTTAAATAATTACTAAGAAGCTTCAAAATTCACTCATAGATTCTTTTAGTAATAAATCAAGTATTTGAGTTTCACATAATATAATAAATAAATTCATCACTATTCATCTTTAGTTTAAAGGAAATTACATGACATATAGAATGATTTATTTGTTTTATCAATATTGTTGCTAAAACTTATCAAACACAACTAATTCAAACATAACTATTTTATAAAAAAAAATGTAAAGAAGGTTTAAATTTGATAGTATTTTTTGATGAGTATTTCTTTCAAGTTGTTTTATTTTTAAATATATATAAAATAAATATGTAAAAAAATAATTTCATATTAATTTTGATGACATGTCTTAAATTATCTATTTTGTAATTAAATGATCAAATATAGTCATTTGAGTTTGAATATAAGAATTGTTTGTAAGTAAATTTATGGTATATTTGTTCTTTTACAAATGTGAATTAAAGAATAGTTTTTTTTTTTTTTTTAAAGGTAAAAATAAATATGTAGTAGCTCCATGGGAATTAAAGGCTAGTTTTTATTTTTCCTTTCTATTTTAAAGTTAATGTAAAGGATAAGTTTTTTTTCTTTTCCCATAAAAATAAGCTTGTACATAGGTAGTAGGATTTCATTTTTTTCTTTTAAAAAAAAAGGGAATTAGGGTGTAGAGTTTTATATTTTAAGTAAAAGTGGATGTAGAAAATAAATTTAGATTTTTACTAAAAAGATTAATTTAGTTTTTTTTTGTGTTTGTAATTGTTATAGTAACATTTATTCATCAAATCAACATGGAAATTAGAATTTACAGATCTTGAAAAAAAATTATAAAATCTTTAAATTACAAGTTGTTATAAAAGATATTGTGAAAATATCTTAGTTGATCTTTAAGAAATTCAAAAGAACATAAAAGTTTATAATTTTTTTGATAAAAAATCTTTGGATGAATTTATGGAGCAATTAAAATCAAGTGTGATTGGGCAGTTGGCTTCAAAACTATTAATGATGGTGTTAAAAAATGGAGGTGAAAAAAATCCTTTTTATGTCAACAAATTTAAGGTTCATGGAAAGTATGTTACTAAGTGTGCATGTCCCCTTATGGCACCATTAATTTATCCTAGATTTTTAGTTTCACATGCTTGAGACCCAAACAATGATCAAGTGTCATTATATTTTGTTATGCAATTATATGTCGAGATCCACTTAAGACTTGACATTAACTACCTAGATCTCCATGATTATCTTGGCCAAGGGTGAGGGAGAATGTCTAATAGGGATAAGCATTGTTGTCTAGGACATATTCAATATCAAGATTCCAATCACTTGGTTGGGGAGAGGTTTGGAGTCTTTCTTCAAAGGTTTGAGGGTATTGCACCCCCCTTGCTTCAAGCTTCCCAAAGGGAAGAAAATAAGGGTTTTGTTGGTATTTCACAACATACTCCAACAATATATAATAATCAAGTTAGTGTAGGTGTGTATGTTGATGCTACTACACAATCCAAAGTAGGCACTATTAGTGATGTTTTTGGGCCATAGTAGTCTTCTTGTTGAGATTTAGTTTACCATGGCCATCCTAATGTAATTATAGAGGAATAAATAAGGTTATGTACATAGAATTGAATGTCCATTTTAGACAATTTAATTTTAAGTGTAGACATTTGCCTACTATTTATTTTCAAATACATGTGTTTGTGTGGGTAGGGATCATCAAGTCACTTGTCCTCTCAAAGTGGCACTACATGTGGTTTTGACTAGACAAGCAATCGGGTAAAATAACAAGTACATTCTTACTATAAATAATAAATTTAGATTGAGGAGATATTATTTATTCATGTTCTTATGTACATGTATTAATGCAAAGTTTATTGTAGCATTCATATAAATCTAGTCTATATTTTAAGACTCGCTCTACTAGAAGGTGAACTAAATTGTATTAAATTATCTTTATAACAAATTTAATTGTAACAAATTATCTTCATACACACTGCACCCATAATCTAGGGTGAAATTTCAAGTTAATGTAAGATAGCATAAAAACTAACCCTAAACCAACAATAGAGCACAAATAAGCATAAAAACATGAAATATAAAGCAATATCACCATAAAGTCTTTGTACCATCATTGCTTCACTTTCATTTCCCTTCTCCATTTTTCTTGAAATGTACTTATGCCCTCAAATTTGAGTATGCACTAATAAGTCTATGACAATGCCTAACAAAATATTGAAGATAGTTGTCTCACTCTAGTAGCATGTACTTGCTCTAGAGATATGCATCCAATGTAGATAAGATGTATAAATGACAATGATAGGGGTATTTTATAGAAAAGAAAAATTTGAATGAAGGGTTGAGATTGAATGTTAATAAGATGTGTCAATCAATGGCCAAGGATGAAAGTTGTAGTATGGAATAGGGTTAGGGAAAAATTAGGGCAAAGATAAGAATGAGTGGTTGAGATTGAATTATAAAATAACTCAATCAAGGGTGGAAAATGAATGAGATGTCAAGAGATAAGATTGGCATGGATAATGAGGTTGGCACAAAAAAAGAGGTTGTAGGAGGAATTCAAATAATTATAAAATTATTTGTTTGGAGAGGAAAATGAATAATTAAATAATAAAAGGATTATTTAATTATAGAGGACATGTGATAGGTTGACTTTTGAACTAAATAATAATTTTAATTCAAAAGTGGGAAGAAAATGACAAATTAGTAGACAATTAAATAAATAAAATTTATTTAATTTAATGACAAAAAAGGCTTAGTGAATAATTAAATAATCAAGATAATTATTTAATTATAGTAGAAAGTGGTAAATAATTAAATAAATAAAATTGATTTAATTATAGTAGAAAGGGATATTAGTGACGTAATTAAATAAATAAAATGTATTTAATTAATCAAAAGAGCAAATAAAAATAAATAGAAATGAATTAATTAAATAATTAAAAATATTTAATTAATAGAAGACTTATGACATTAGACAAGGAATTGACAAGGAAAAATGGTATTAGTAGGTCTAAGACATCTTTTCAGTGTCTACATTTTTCCCCTCTTTGATACAATGTAGTTTATCGCGTTGTGTCAAAGAAATTTAATTCAAAAAATGCCCCAGTGTAAAGAGGATGAGGAAGGACGACCAGGAGGGTTGTGGTATGCCCCCTCAAGAGGACATGTGGGTTCAAAGAACATAAGTGTGCTCTCGAAATGGATGAGAAGACTAGAGGATGAAGGATAGAAGAAATGTTAGCATGAAGGATATGGAAGTTAGTATGGCATTAATAGAGACAATTTAAATATGAATATTTTGCTATGCAAGGCTTTGCATTAATCATCATTGGGCGGTAAAATGTGACAAATGGACAACAAACACCAACGTATGAGATAGACCAGGGTGTGCAAGGTCATCCACTTGCAAAACAGATAGTCACAGACAAGGAATGTCCTAACTCATATTAAAGGCAAAGTTTCCCTAGTCTTTTTACCAAGATAATCTGCAAACAACAGTCAAAATAAAAGAGTCGTGAGACATCCTCGCTCCTCTAAATCCTTCATGGGACATCCTCAAGGTAGCTAGTAATGTGACTTACAGATAAATGCCAAAAGATAAGACAAAATAGCCCACAAAGTCAACAACCATTAAAAGTGTTTGCCAATAATTGTTTGTTGATGGTTAATTGACTAGGTGATTGACAAGTTGATTATTTGACAAGGCCTAGTTTCAGGAGAGGAAACATGTTGTATAAGACATCAAGTCTAGTTTTAATCATGTGACCACCTATATAAGGAAAAATGACAAAGTTTGATTAATGACAATGTCTAGTTTCAGGAAGGACACATCCTATCTAAGACATAATTTGACGGATTTGATGTTTAGGGTTGACTTAATGTTGTTGACTATTTTGACAATTGACTGAATTAACTTGAAGACTTGTTGGTCTGTTTTTCTTGTTGATTTGTGACTTGTTTGATGTTTTGACGACTGTTTGTGTCCAAGTTGACAATGTCCAATTTATTATGACCAATGCGACAAACCCTAAAGGACCAACCTAGGTGGCCTCGGGGGCTCATCGACATATGGCCTTTCTTACATAACAATACATAGAGGCGTTGTAGTTCGACTAGGCTTGGACTGACATGATTGACTTTGACTCTTTTTTTGGGATTTTTTGAAAGTCATTTAGATGTTTTTTGTGTTTTTGACATGTTTTGATTTTTTTGGATTTTTGAGAGTTTATTATTTTTTTTGTCTTTTTAGGAATATTTGATTTTTTTTGGATTTTTGATATAATAACCTCCAATAGCAAGTGTAGGATCCAATGAAGACATAGGTCAAGTATTTTCCCCCAGTAAGGTATGAGACCAATTTATTAGGGGTGAAATGGGATAGGCGTTATGGAAGGTGAAAAGACACATGATGCCAAACGTTATGATGGGAAGACGTGAAGATGATGGAGGAAAAATTTTCTATGAATGAAGGGTGACTATAAGGATCATAACAAATATATGTGAATTATGCCTACAAGCAAGCGAGCAAGCACACATAAGAATCCAAGGACAACCATGATCTTGCTCCTAGTCAAGCTAAAAACCAATTGACAAGTGATAAGGATGATGATAACGTTGTTTGAAATGGGAAGGACACATCCTGAAATAACATTCAAGGATGATGATAATGTGACTAAAGGATCAAGGTTTGTAGCAAGGCTAGAAACAAATCCAAGGAATATTTTGGATGATGCGCTAGGATGCATAGCAAGATTGTATGGATTAGACTGATTGCATTTGGAATGACTAACCTTAGGACTAGATAGGATTATGGAGGGGACTTGGATAAGTGGATTAGAATCATTAAACCAATGACAAGGGAAAACCAAGACATGTGATAGGTATGAAAGGATGATGGGTGGATTTGGTAAAAGATAGGTGACATGAGGATGATTGGATAGAAGAATTATCATATGGTCTCCAAGGACTATGCCATGTAAGGATAATTTGTTTTCTCTGAGGTATGGGTTTGGATAACACTATGAAGGCAATGACATGATATTTCATGAAAAGTGTGACCAAAGGATATAGACATGTCAAAAGTTTTCCCAAAGCATGATTTATGTTTGTACCTTAGTCCTTATCAAGATCAAAGTAGGTGGTAAAATGGATGGGAATGATATGGATTAAATGGATGGAAAATTCCATGAGAAAGGTATGGGAGATGAGACAACTTGCCCCTAAGTGTAATAGCCCACATAGATAATTTCTCTTACACATGATGCCTTTTTTCCAAGTTTTCATCATGGTACTTATCCAAAACGCCATAAGAATGGTTTTCACTATTGGACAAATTTTTTCTCTTTTTTTTATGTCACACAAGATGCTTGTTTGCCAGGTTTTCATCAAGCTGACAATTTTTTTTTTTTATATGGACTTGATAGTTTGGATGATCACTAATTGTTCTCAATCCTTTGATTGTATTGATATAGATGTTAGTGTCATGATATGCCAATAGTGACCTTTTATGGAGTAGTTGTCTTTTCAGGATCATAACACTTGCATACAAATGATCGGTGTCATTGTGATCCTTTTTGATAATAGGTTTGGCTTTGTCGAAACATGCACATTGTGATAGAGTTCCATGGGAGTCCTTATGATAAAGAGTTGCTGCCAAGATGCGATGGATTTGTGACATGGGATTTTTAGACTTTAGGCAAGATGTAGGATTATGATGAATGATGGTAGGTGTGGATGAACTATTTGGAATTTTGGATGTAGAAATTTTTATTTTCCAAACTTGGGGTGGTGAATGATGGAGTTTAAAATTTTGATTGGGATAGTGTTTGGAACCATGAATTTTATATGCCTTGTGTGATGACCATTTTAAAGGAGGTGAACATTTATTATATGTGGGAGACCTCTTTTCTTGTGGCTCCACATTTTGATTGGATGTTGGAATTGAACTCTTTTCTTTACTTGATCCATTTTTCTTTGGGATCCACTTTAACTTTATTGGTCCACTTGGATATTTGTATTTAATGGACTTTGATATTTGATTTTGAGCTTTAGACTTGTAAGACTTTTGCTTTTGTTGGTTTCAATTGACGAGTTTAATTATGTTGGAATGATGGTTTATGGTGTGGATGGGAGGAGTGTTGGCAACAATCTTATGAAAAGGACTACTCATGGCCCCCATTTTGATGTTTGTATTGGATAAACTGTCCCCTAATATCATGGAGGTATCACTAACATCATTTGATTTTCTAATTGAAGAATAGCCAAGACCTTGATGTCTAGGATTTTCATAAAACTATATTCGTTCTCTAATGCCTCGCTCATGTAGTCCTGGTCCTCTTCCTTGAGACCGCATACTCTGAAATATTCTATTTGCGATGGGGTATTTGTTATTTTGGAAGCAAGATGCAAACCCGTCATTATGTATGTGGAAACTAATGCTTGGAATCTTCTCTTCTATGAGAAAGCCTGATATGATAAAAGTGGATGATTAGGTAATTGATAGGATATTTTGGATTTATCATTTGTCATGCTTGTGTCTACTTGATCATTTGGGATATTGATTTGTTCCATGGTATATTTTTTCTCTTCTTCTTTGACTTGATCCATAGTAGCTTGTTTAAGTTTGTCTTGATTCATAGTATCCTTTTTATGTTCTTCTATGACTTGATCCATGTCATTTATTTGATTATCTATGTGTCCAAAGGAGGAAAGTGTCTCATTTTGGGAAATTGAGGTGTTTGGAGTTTAGATAGGATTGACTTCAAATGTTTGATCATGGATGGTATAAAGGTCAATAAGCAGATCACTTTGGGTTTCTTGTGCAATGGTAGGATCTTGATCAAAGATAGGTTTGTCTTGGGTAACATGGTTGTCTAGAAGGATTTCTTGGATAGACTTAAGGATAGGATCATGGGATGGAATATGATCACCAAAATACTTTGATCTTCACATAAAGGGGGAGTTATGATATCATGCTTTGGATTTTTCTTTTGACATATATCCAAAGGTTTAGGCAATGGAATGTGATTTTGGACATAGATAGAATTTTCATGGCTAAATGTATTTTTATTGGATGGGGTCATAGATTAGGATGGAGTGGATTGATATGGATTAGTGAATGATGGATTAGGATAGGATGTGGAGACTTGGAATGGATTGGTGGAAGGTTGGTTTCCCTTTTCAATGTTAGGATAAGGATGTCTAATGGATGTTTGTTGTGGATCAATGGTATGGATTGTGTCAAATGACTCTTGGTAGTGAAGGTAGATGGATGGAGGACTAAAGCTCATGGATGGTTGGTATGGAGGATTGATGAATTGTCTTTTGAAGTCTAAGGATTTTTGGGTTTGACCATTGTGGATTAATTAGTATTAACCTTGACTACAAAGCATAAAAAGATAAATTGAAGACATGGTAGTGAGTTTGGATTGGGATGGAAAATGAGGATGAGAAGTTTGACTTGGAGATGATGTGGATAGCTTGACTTGGAGGACACCTAGATTTGTTTGTTTTTGAAATATTTCTAATGTTTTTGGATTATTTTTAAAAAAAAAATTCATGGTTTATTTAGCTTCTTTTTTTGTTTTGTTTACGATTTATTTCTTGCTTGATTAAGATTTAGATCTTGAATACACATTCACACAGGAAAGACAATATTTGATGAAATATGTAATGAAAATGATTATGAGAAGAAGACACTTCCAAGAACAAGAATAATCCTAGCAATTATTCAGGCAGGTAGATTGGCCAATGGTCTTAAACTAGGATGCACAGGGATCTAGGGATGTGCTCTATATACCTTGAATGTTCCAAAGACCCAATTTGGTGAATTTGAAAGGATAATAATGCCAAATAGCTGGGAAGAGAGGGTAACCCACACTCCACCTTCACTTCCCAAAGGTATAAAGTTCTTTGGGGCTTAGCCAAGATTGATAAGATTCTATTTCCAAGAGGCATGTCTTTAGATTCACCCCCCACTATTTATACTCTGTCAAAACACAAGATTTGAGGTTGCCCCTAAAGTGATCACTTCTCTAGGAAGGCCCCCTAAGAAGGTTACACAAAAGTGATGCAAATATTTCTTTTTATCTCCAAGATCATATGATAATGCGAGGAGAGAGCATATGCATGTATTTGATCACACAAGCAATGTTTGTTAACCTTAGAAATTGAAACATGTGATGTGAAAATGAGAGTGTTGAAGAGTTCTTTTGATTCCCAAGATCACATGGAAATGCAAGCGAAGAGCATACACACCTCCAAACACAAACAAGATCACCAAGCAATGCAAACATTTGTTCTTTTTAAGCCCAAATTGAAATGTGATTTTGAGAAGACACTTGTTCTTTTTAAGCCCAAATTGAAATGTGATTTTGAGAAGACACTTGTTCTTTGTAAGCCTAAATTGAAAGTGTGATATTGTGACAAAGATGAGTTGAAAAGTGTGCACCTATATTTTCTTTAGCTCCAAATTTTTGTCCACTTGATCCAATTTTCCTTTTGAGGAGTTTATTTTTCTGCACATTAACAAAACCAACAACAAAGCCAAAACCCTAACAAGATAATTGATCACTAATATTAAAGGGTTAGCTTAAAACCAAAAAAAGGAAATTAGATATAATAATGACAATAAAAACTCTTGCAAAAATATAGATCATAAGCTACAAAATTAACATCACCTTTTTTTTCATTTTTTAAAGATTTTTTTTGTATTTTGACCTAGTCAACAAGATTTGATTTATTTGAATGATTTTGAAACCAAAAATTAAAATTCCAAGAAGAAACCCCTACTAAAATTTCGAGAGCTTTCTGAAAATATAAAAAATTCTTTGATTTGAGCCCTAGATAGCAGATTTATTGAAAAACCCTAACTTTTGGAGATATGATTTTTCATGAATTATTTTTCATCCAAATTAAAAAAATAAAGAAAAAAACCCTAATAGAATTACAAGATCTTTTCATAAATATAAGAAAATCTAAAAAAATTGCTAATTTTCTCCCAAAATTAATTTTCCATGAAAAATCATAAAAAAAATTATAATTGAAAACAGTTCCAAAAAAAATGATTTTTTGATTGATATCTCCTAACGTCATCCCAAACCTGCAAAAATAATGTGAAAAAAAATTGCATTCGTTTGTGAGATATGATCAAATCTTTCTAAAACCCTAATTTTCAAAGATCTAATTTTTCCTAATTATTTTTTATCAAAATCAAAAACATAAAGAACATACCCCATTAGAATTCTAAGTGATTTTTCAGAAATATAAGACAATCTGAAAAATTCAGTGATTTTCTCTCAAAATTAATTTTTCATGAAAAATCATAAAAAAATTATAAATGATTAAAAACAAATCCAAAAAATATGTTTTTTACTAAAAACTCCTAATATCATCCCAAACCTGCAAAAAAAATTATGAAAAATTCTACAACTGTTTGAGAGATCTAGTCAAATCTTTGAAAACTATGGTTTTGTCCAAAAATGATGCAAAACCTGCAACAAAAAGCTAACAAAACTTGCAAAAAAGCAAGATAGATCAAGTGAAGTGGATCCAACTCCAAAATTCCTCAAAATTTCTCAAAATCTTGAGCTAAAAATTAGTTAGGGGGTTCACATCAAGTTCACTAATGTAATATAAGGTAAACTTTTAGATTAACGTAAGATAGCATAAAAACTAACCCTAAACCAACAATAGAGCACAAATAAACATAAAAACACGAAATATGAAGCAATATCACCATAAATTCTTTATGCCATCATTGCTTCACCTCCATTTCCCTTCTTTATTTTGCTTGAAATGTACTTGATGCCCTCATATTTGAGTATGCACTAATAAGCCTATGGCAATGCCTAGCAAAATATTGAAGATAGTTGTCTCACACTAGCAACATGTACTTGCTCTAGATATACATCCGATGTATATGAGATGTAGAAATGACAATGATAGGGGTCTTTTATAGAAAAGAAAAATTTGAATGAAGGGTCAAGATTGAATGTCAATAAGATGTGTCAATCAATGGCCAAGAATGAAAGTTGTAGTATGGAATAGGGTTAGGGAAAAAATAGGGCAAAGATGAGAATAAATCGCTGAGATTAAATTATAAAATAACTCAATCAAGGGTAGAAAATGAATGAGATGTCAAGAGATAAGATTGGCACAAATAATGAGGTTGCTACAGAAAAAAGAAGGTTGTAAGATGAATTCAAATAATTATAAAATTATTTGTTTGGAGAGGAAAATGAATAATTAAATAATAAAAGTATTATTTAATTATAGAGGACATGTGACAGGTTGACTTTTGAATTAAATAATAATTTTAATTCAAAAGTGGGAAGAAAATGATAAATTAGTAGACAATTAAATAAATAAAATTTATTTAATTTAATGACAAAAAGCTTAGTGAATAATTAAATAATTAAGATAATTATTTAATTATAGTAGAAAGTGGTAAATAATTAAATAAATACAAAATATTTAATCATAGTATAAAGGGACATTAGTGACGTAATTAAATAAATAAAATTTATTAAATTTAATCAAAAGAGGAAATAAAAAATATAGAAATGAATTAATTAAATAATTAAAATTATTTAACTAATAGAAGACTTATGACATTAGACAAATAATTGACAAGAAAAATAGTATTAGTAGGTCTAAGACATTTTCTAGTGTCTACATAACCATATTTACTTTTATATAATTTTTAGTAAATGTATAGTTAGCTAATAACACATAAAAATGTTAAAAATTTAAGATATAACATTGTAGCCTTTCGCTCGTTGTTGTCTATGGTTTAAAAAATAAACCACATGCCTAATGGTTACCCTTTCATCTATTGTTGTTTATGGTTTAAAAACTATCTTGCATGCTCCAATGTCCCCTTCCATTGATGGCAACCTTGTTATGGCTCCTTGTGGTCGTGGGTATAGTGGCAATGCCTCGTTGTGTTATGTCTACTCTCCAACATGAGATTGTGGATGCCCTTCTATTGACCTAGGTTCTATAGATTCATTCGTCCCTATTCTTGCAACTAATGGCATTAGGTGTTCAAAAGGTTGCATCACTATGGTGTTTGTTGTCAGAGTGGATGGTGTTGAGGGTTTAAATGGTTGTGCCCCTCCTCTAGTGTTTGTTGTTGGAGTGATTAAGGTTGGTGGTGGTGGTGTCAAATATCTTATGCTAATGTTGTAGGTGGTGAAGGTATTGCTCCCCCCTTGAAGGAGAAATCACAAATATTTCCTTTTGTCAAACCCTCCTCTATGGTATGCTGTGGCTTAGATGTGGTGGAAAATGAGGACTTATATTAGCATAGGGGTCTAGTTTATAGATTCTACAATATTTTTCCTTCTCTATCTTGTTGACGTTAATGTACTGCTTTGGTCATTTCTTCCAGCCAATTTCCTTATCTAAATGATGATAAATTAAGTAATAGCTATTTAATTTATAGAATCTTCTATTCTTGAAGAGGTGAGTCTAATTGAAGGTGCTTTCTAAATCCGACATCATGTAGAGATGCGCTCCATCTAAATGGCACGAGTTCCTATATGTGCCGACCTATTCCTTATTGGTTGCATCCAAATGAAAAGGCATCTTTTATTATTGGTGGAGGTTGACTAGAAGGTAGTTGAAGAGGCACTTCCTCTCACAAATCATGTATATATATCCATTCATTCTCTCATAGTTGATCATCAATTCATTAACATTTTCTAGTTCATTCATACACAGTTTGAAGTTCTTCATATGCGAGTTCATCCAAAACCATATGAGATTTGTATAAGAGGCTGAGATAACTATTGGTTGATTGTATCATTTAGTTCTGTATTTGCATGCAGACTGTGGTGTTGTGTGCTGGCCTTTCTATTGGCCTATTGTATGTGTATCATTCTTATTGAAGATTCAATAAAATAAGAGATATTATTGGCTGGGTTTTTCTCCCTCAAGAGGAGGGTTTTCTCAGGGTATCTACTGTGTCTTGTGTTATTTTTAATTTAATTTTTGTACATTTCAATCTGATCACTAAATTTAAGATGGTATCGGAGTGGGTTTGAGAAGATCGTGATCAGATTTTGTTTCTACAGCGATACTCTATTCTCTTTGTCATAATTATTTGTCTATCTCTACCTCAATCAAGATGGTGAACGGATTGAAGATCGAGGATAGACTCGAGGGAGCATCCAAATATAATTCATGAAGGTTTAGAATCATGCCCACATTGGAAGAGAATGATTTGGCTGAGTTTGCGGAGACCAAAGTTCCAGAACCAGAAGAGGAAGAAGAGAAGTTGCAATGGAGGAAGAAAGACATCAAGGTGAAGAAGTTGTTGGTTGATTCCGTCAAAGAACACATTGTTCCGATTATCTCCAAGTTGAAGACTGCAAGGGAGATGTTCAAAACATTGGAGGAGATGTACGAAATCAACAACACTAGCCGAGCACTTGCGCTGAAGCAACAACTACACCATGTGAAGATGGTGAAAGGAGAAACAGTGATTGCCTACTTCATGAGGATTTCAGAATTGAGAGATCAACTCTCGTCTATTGGTCATGTGGTTGATGATAAAGATCTAACGATGCTTGCTCTCAATGGTCTTCCATTATCATGGGAGTCCTACATTCAAGGAATCAGTGCAAGATCCAAACTTCTGAAGTTTGATCGCTTGAGAGTTGATTGCATTCAAGAGGAGTCAGGATTGGTGACTAGAGGCATTGGTCAAAGTTCATCTAATGAAGATATTCATGTTCTCACCTCCCAAACTTCGAAGAAGAAAGGAAAAGATGGAAATAAAAGATTCTTCAAGAGGAATTGAGATAAAAGAAATGATGGTACTCCCCCTTCCAAGAAAAAGAGAGACTTGTCCAAGATCCAATGTTGTAGGTGTGATAAGTTTGGCCACTTTGCTAAGCATTTTCCAACTAGACCTAAGCAACAAGTCACCATTGCAAATGTTGATGATGCTTCTCTGCAGAAGGATTCATGTGAATACTTGTTCTACTTAACATTGTCAAGCAGTACACCCACCGACACCAACACTTGGCTAATCGACAGTGGTGCTTCACGACACATCACAGGCTTCAAGGAGCACTTATCAAGCTTGGTGGAGAGGGATTCATCTGAACAAGTCATCATTGGAGAAGATGCTAGCTACTCTTTGAAAGGAATTGGGACCTCTACACTCCATTTGGATTCCGGAATCACACTTCAATTGAGCAATGTTCTTTATGTTCCAAGAATCAAGCGTAGTCTCATTTCAATTTCAGCCCTAGAAGATAAAGGATATCAAGTTGCCTTCTCTAAAGGAAAAGTACTTGTGTGGATGGAGAATTCTAGCTTCAAGGATGCTCAAGTAATTGGAGTTAGACATGAAAGTCTTTACAGGCTCTGCACGCGTCCTCTACAAGCTTTGGTCCATGATTCTTCAAGTCTATGTGATCTTTGGCATCTGAGATTGGCTCACCTTCACTTCCGAGCCTTACCTATCATGGAGAAGATGGTGACGGGTCTTCCTAAGTTCAATCAGGAGCATGAAGGAACTTGCAAAGGTTGTGCATTAGGTAAGAATATAAAAGCTCCTTTCCATAGTAGAGAAAATAGATCTAAGTGCATTTTAGACCTTATTCATTTTGATTTATATGGACCTATGTCTGTTTCGTCTTCGAGTGGATTCTTGTATTATGTTTTGTTTATTGATGACCAATCTAGAAAGACTTGGATTTATTTTTTGAAAACTAAAGAGTTTGAGGAAGTGTTAGTAAGGTTTAAGGAATTCAAAGACTTGGTAGAGAATCTTTTTGTTAAAAGAATCAAGGTCCTCATATTAGATAATGGTGGAGAATACACCTCTGGAAGCTTTAGGGATTTTTGTATTGATGTAGGGATTAAGAGGGAGTTTTGTGTCCCCTATAATCCTCAACAGAATGGTGTTGCAGAAAGAAAGAATGGGACGATCGTGGAAGCAATGAAGGCCATGATTCATGACCAAGATTTGCAAACCTTCTTATGGGTAGAAGCTTCTAGGACAACTGTATATGTTTAGAACATAAGTCCTCACAAGGTCTTGGAGAATATGACTCCGGAAGAAGCCTTTATAGGAAAGAAGCCTGAAGTCAGTCATTTGAGGATCTTTGGATGTCCTATCTATGTTCATGTTCCAAAGGAAAAGAGAACAAAGTTGGAGCCTTCTGACAAGAAGGGAATATTTGTTGGCTATAGTGACACACCAAAAGCCTACAGGATATACATTCTAGGACAGAAGTTGATCAAGATTAGTAGGGATGTCACATTCGAGGAAGATGTTGCATTCAGGATATCCAGGGGCATTCATATGGAGATCGATAATGAAGAGTCTCCTCAGGATATGGAAGTTGACCATATTCTTGAGATTCAGAGGGAGACTTCAAAACCAAAAGAAGATATTGATCCTGTTGAACCCTTGGAACCTACTGATGGGCCTACTGACATTGTTATTGGGAGAAAGAGACCTCTATGGGCCAGGTGTACTATGCAAGAGGCTAAATTTTTTGCAGCTCCTAGAGGCACATTCAGAGAAAGTAAAAGGCCACATAAGTTCTCCAGTTATGTTGCCTTAATGAGTCAGATTATTGAATCTGAGCCTACCTGTGTTGAGGAAGCATCTAGTCAATAGGTTTGGAGAGATGCTATGGCAGAGGAGTACCAATCAATTCTCAAGAATGATGTTTGGGACATTGTTCCTAGACCCAAGGGAAAGTCTGTGGTATCTTCAAAATGGCTCTTCAAGATCAAGCATGTTGCAGATGGGAGCATTGAGAAGTACAAGGCAAGATTTGTGGCTCGTGGGTTTTCTCAGAAAGAGGAATTTGATTACGAAGAAACATTTTCTCTTGTTGCTCGCTATACTTCTGTCAAAACCATCATTGCTATTGCTGCATCTAGAAGATGGAAAATTCACCAGATGGATGTGAAGACATCGTTTTTGAATGGTGTGATTGAGGAAGAAGTTTATATTGAGAAACTTGATGGATTTGAGGTTCATGGGAAGGAGTCTCATGTTTGCAAGCTGAAGAAGGCCTTGTATGGTCTTAAGTAGGCTCCTCGTGCATGGTACAAAAGGATTGATCGGTACATGTCAAGTTTGGGATTCTTGAAGAATGATGCTGACTCTAATCTCTACTTCAAGGTAATCAATGGTGATGCATTAATTTTAGTCTTATATGCTAATGATTTGATTCTTACTTGAGAAGATCACCTGATGCTCGAGTGTAAGAAGGGGTTGACTTCTAAATTTGAGATGAAGGACCTTGGGCTCATGCATTACTTCCTTGGATTAGAAGTCTGGTAGAAACTAGATGAGATGATTCTAAGTCAGGGGAATTACACCATTGATATACTTAAGAGGTTTGGTATGATGGATTGCAAATCCATGTCTACACTTATGGAGACCAACCTACATAAATTGAAGGAGGCTGCAGCTAGTTCAAACTTAGTGGATCCTACTATGTACAGACAGCTGATCGGGTCCTTGATGTATCTAGTTAACACTAGACTAGATATTTGTTATGTTGTGAGTGCTCTTAGTCAGTTCATGTGTGAACCGAGACAGATACATCTTGTTGCAGCTAATCATATCTTGAGATACTTGCGAGGAACAGTTGGATATGGGTTGAGATACTCTTCAGATGTAGACTTGGAGTTGCATGGCTATACTAATTCTGATTGGGAAAGGTGTGTCACTGATTGGAAGAGTACCTCTGGTTGTTGCTTCAGTTTGGGTTCCGTTATGATATCCTAGTGTAGCAAGAAGTAGTCATTTATGGCATTGAGTACAACAGAGGCATAGTATATTGCAACTTGTATGGCAGCTCGGGAAGCAGTGTGGCTTCATAAGCTCCTTGCAAGATTGTTTGGACAATCAATGGAGCCTACTATCATTCATTGTGATAATCAAAGTTGCGTGAAGCTTTCTATCAATCCTATGTTTCATGAAAAAACCAAGCATGTTGAGATCAAGTACCACTATATTAGAGATATGGTATTGTGGAAGGCTATACAGTTGAGGTATATTAGCACTGATGAGCAGACGGCAAACATTCTCACCAACTCTCTCTCCAGGATAAAGTTTGTGTACTTTCGAGATAAGCTTGGTATGGTGGAGAATCTAGCCTTAACTGAGAAAGAGTCTCAGTATCAGTGAGCCTATTTAATGAGTTCTTCTTTGTGAGAGAAGTTCGAGGTGAAATGCCTTGTTTAATGAGTTGTTCTCTATGAGAGAAGTTCGAGGTGAAATCCCTTGTTAATGCATTTCTCTTTGATATTTGAGGTGAAAGCCCTTGTTTTCACCCTCTGAGAGATTCATGGTGGATGTCATGTGTGTGACTCCATGACACATCTTGTACTTGTGTTTCACCCTCAGGGAGAGCCATGGTGAAAGTCATGTTATGGTGACAACATCATGCAAGTGATGAACACTTGTATACACCATAGCATGGTTGTAGCCATTATGGTTGATATCATGTTGAGGCAATAACTGATATCACAATGAGGTGATATTCTTCTTTTCCACATTTGGTTGTAGGCATTGTGGTAGACATCACGTTGAGGTGATCTGTCTTGAGAAGTTGGAAGTACTCTCCCTAGCTGAGAGGGAGTGTTGATGTTAATGTACAACTTTGGTCATTTCTTCCAGCCAATTTTCTTTTCTAAATGATGATAAATTAAATAATAGCTATTTAATTTATGGTCTTCTATTCTTGAAGAGGTACGTCTAATTGAAGGTGCTTTCTAAATCCGACATCATGTAGAGATGTGCTCCATCTAAATGGCACGAGTTCCTATATGTGCCGACCTATTCCTTATTGGTTGCATCCAAATGAAAAGGCATATTTTATTATTGGTGGAGGCCAACTAGAAGGTAGTTGAAGAGGCACGTCCTCTCACAAATCATGTATATATATCCATTCATTCTCTCATAGTTGATCATCAGTTCATTAGCATTTTCCAGTTCATTCATACACAGTTTGAAGTTCTTCATATGCAAGTTCATCCAAAACTAGATGAGATTTGTATAAGAGGCTGATATAACTATTGGTGGATTGTATCATTCAGTTCTATATTTGCATTAGACTGTGGTGTTGTGTGTTGGCCTTTCTATTGGCCTATTGTATGTGTATCATTCTTATTGAAGATTCAATAAAATAAGAGATATTATTGGCTGGGTTTTTCTCCCTCAAGAGGAGAGTTTTCCCAAGGTATTTGTTGTGTCTTGTGTTATTTTTAATTTAATTTTTGTACATTTCAATCTGATCACTAAATTTAACATATCTGACCTACACAAATGGATCTTGAATTCTTGGAGTCTTGTTTTTGAGGGTAAGATTGAGCTTTTCACTTGTGTAAAAGTTTTTTTCATTGCTACTTTTTCCTCTTCAAAGGATAAATATGTGGTGCTTGGCAATAAGTTGTGGTCTTGGGGAGAACACTATATCTCCATAAAGCCTTGGTCAATTTATTTTAACCCTCTTAAAGAGCCTCTAATTGTGCATCTGGTGCAGATCAAACTTTTGAATCTCCCTCTCCAATTTTGGGAGGGTTCATGTTGTTGCATGTTAATAAGATTGGTTGCCATTGATGTCAAAAGTGTGTTGAAGATCGTATATGCTCTGGATATAGCCAATATGTAGAGATATTAGTTGGTACAATTATGCATTTTAGTGTGTGGATCAGTTTGTTATCTAAGCTTGATGCAGAGGTGGGTACACATGTTCTAATGTGTTTTTTGTATGCCTGCATTGATATCTTGCCAATTTGGTGTACCACACATAGTATAATGTTGCAAAAGTTTTGTCTAAGGCTTTCATAGTATATATCCTAAGGTAGAGACATAGTGTTTTGGTTTGCATCCTTCCACGAAGCAAGATTTAGTCTTTTGGTTCAAAATATAATTAAATAGAGATGTGAAGGTGTTATATCCACGATCTCGAGTCATTAATCATTTTGCAGTGCAAGTTACAAGTGACAGAGTTTCAATTTGTGCTTTGGCAATGCAAAGTGGTGATGAAGGTTTGTTGGAATGCTTTGCATTCCTCCAGATGTGATGTTTTGGCCATGAAATTTTGAAGAAATGTTTAGTGATGTCTAATGTATGTTATATTGAAGATGCAAGTGGTTTGGTACTCTCCAAGTTTAGTTATTCAATGACAGAGTGCTACCGTTAGTTTTGGATGCCCACCCTTCATCATAACATATGTTTGTTTGCTTGAACTAGTAGAAGATTGTATAGATCAATGGTATGAGTTTGTGTGGACACTCTACATGTTTCCAATATCGTGCAAATGTTTCAAGTTAGTTTGTGAAGATATGCTTTTGTTGTGGTTGACTTGGGTATGTTGGTGATGTGCACCACAAGTTTATGTCTAAGAAAAGTCTAAGAAGTGTTTGTAGATGTTGTATGAGTCATGTCAACTCACTTGGAAGAATTGTAAATAATTTCTGATCATTTTTGTACACCGCTAATGAAGATGTAGGTTGACATGTCACAAGTTTCATAATTCCTTAAATTTGTGGCTGACTAAATTTGTATTTTGTAAGCATTTGAATGATATATATAGAAGATCAAAGATGTGAAGATGATGATTGAAGTGTGCAAAGATGTATGAGTGCATGAGTAGAGTGTGACAAGATCCACTATAGAACTAATGAAAAAAATTAATGATTATCAGTGGTTGAAGCCATAATATCAGTCATATTTCT
>VDFB02000008.1:140937452-141023596 GCA_007258455.2 Sequoia sempervirens
AATAATCTCAAGGTCATTTATCAAATAAAAATTATCAGTCAACCTTCATCTTGCATCATCCATTTAATTAAATAAATCAGGACTTCATTTAAATCAAATCCTAAATCATATTCCATCATTTTCTGATTTAAATAAATCAATTATCAAAGTCTTGAAAGTCAAATAATCTAATCAGCATTAAATCAGCATAATCATCATCTAATCCTGATCTAATGCTAATCCCATCCCACTTGCATTATCTAGATCTAGCCACTTGCACAATAAATCAATTTTATTGATTTATTAGAACACTCATTTTCCCTCAACATGACAAGTCAAACAGAGCATTTATTGCTCTTCTTTCTTGTCCCCCTCTCAAAATTTATTGCAAATTTGAATTCAAAATTTTCCCCTCTTGGGCACTCTTCCCAAATCTTGCACAACCATTGACCACTCACCACTTGACAAGTGTCCTCCTATCATTGGCAGAATCTTTAGTCCCACATTGGTCCCTCTTCAACACTTAGCATTTTGAAAATCTTTAAATACAAGCTTCATCTTTGAGCAAATCCTCCACAATTTTATGCAAGGTTACTCTCTTCATTTGAGATTTGATCTTGTTCATCATCACTCCACCATCTTCATAGCATTTTCATCATCTAATCTTATCAATCAAGGATTGGGAAAGGGTCACTAGCACATGTGACACCAATCCAATATGAGATAGAGTTGGATTCTTGCTTCTTTGTGCTTTCACTTAGTTTAGTTGATATTTTGTTGTTTGGATTGCATTATGAAGCATGATTCAATATTTCATATGGATTCTATATTTGATTTGCTTGATTTAACAAAACTCATGTTTGTTTGTTTTTGAGTAAAATGCAGATTTAGGGTCTACAAGACAAAACACACAACACCATAATTATGTGGTTCACTTTTGATGGCTACATCCCTAGGAAAAGGAAGGCAATCTCTATTTTTCTTATTTTTTCTTGTACAACAACTTGTAATTACATACATACATACATATATATATATATATATATATATATATATATATATATATATATATATATATATATATATATATATATATATATATATATATTACATTATCAAAAGGTATTTCAAAAGTCTCCAAAATATGAAGAGACAAGAGGGAGAATGAAGAGGCAAGTGAAAGGGTAACAGCCCAAGACCATTGGACTTCACATTCAATAATCTCCCACTTGAAGTCCAAACCACATTGCAATGTACAGATTTGTCCCCTCGCTTTTTCAAGCTCATTTTCACTTAATTACTAGACCAAGAGAAGCTTTATAGAACCTCAGCTTCTCTTGTGACAGGTTTTTTGAAAGCGACTGTAGGATTGAAATCAATGTGTATCTTCTCCAACTTGACTTTGTCCTCTTCATGGACACTCTCAATGAAATGATACTAAAGTTATATGTGCTTAGTGCAACTATGAAAAGGATTCTTTTCCAAATGAATAGCACTATTATTGTCACTAAACAAAGTGAAAACTTGTTGTTTAGAACCCAATTCACCTAATAAATATTTCAACCACATCTCCTTAGCTCCTTTGATCATTTCAATGCATTTTGCTTCAGTAGTGGAGAGAGCAACCACTTGGTGCAATCTAGAAACCCAACGAATCATTGCCCTTGTCAATGCAAACACATATCTTGTAGTAGAGTGTCTTTTGTCCAAGTCACCAACCATGTCAAAGTCGACATAACCTTGTAGTTGTGCATCTTTACCTTTGAACCTCACAACATGATGTGAAGTGCCCTTGAGGTATCTCATAATCCACTATACTACTTGCCAATGAGTCTTACCACGATTAGTAATGTGCCTATTGACTACTCCCATTGCATGAGCAATGTCCGGTCTTGCGTATACCATCACGTACATAAGGCTCCCAATTACAAAGGAGTAAGGCACTCATTTTATATACTCTTTTTCTTCTTGTGTCTTAGGATACATCTTGAAGGATAACTAAAAAATGATCAGCAAGAGGTGTGCTTATAGCCTTAGCACCCTTCACGCTAAACCTATCCAAAACCTTGTCAATGTACTTTTCTAGTGACAATTTGATCTCTCTTTTATGCCAATCTTTGATTATTGTCATGCCAAGGATTTTCTTTGTAGCTCCCAAATCCTTCATTGAAAACTTGTTAGCCAATTTCAATTTCAAATTGGTAACAACATTCATACTAGTGTCGGTCACTAGCATATCATCAATGCATAATAATAGTAATACAAACTCACCATTCTCCAACACTTTTTAATACACACATATTGGATCCACATCTGGTGAAGTGTTGTTCATCCATGAAGGAATCGAACTTGAGGTACCATTGTTGCAACGCTTGTTTCAACCCATATAAACTTCTTTTTAATCTGCAAACTAATTTTTCATGCCCTTCTTTTTTGAAACGTTCCAATTGCTACACATACAATTCTTCTTTTAAGTCCCCATGAAGAAATGATGTCTTCACATCAAGTTGCTCCAACTCAAGGTCATAGATACCTGCTAGACCCAAAACTGTCTCATTGTTAGTCATTTTCACAATAGGTGAAAAAAAATCATTAAAATCAACCCCCTTCTCCTGGTCATATCCTTTGACCACTAATTTGGCCATGTATTGCTTCTTGTCGTCATCTTCTTCCTTCAATTTGTAAACCCACCTATTTTTAAGGCTATCCGATTTTGTGGAAGATGGACCAAGTCCCATGTATGATTTTCCATCAACGAAGTCATTTCTTCTCTCAAGGCATCCATCCAAAGTTTGCAATTAGAGGCATTAACACCTCTTAAAAGTTTGCAAGTTCAATTTGTTAGAGATTAGAAAATGTTGAACAAAATCATCATACTTTGACAAAGGCTTGGGCTCCCTGGTTGATCTCCTCAACTAAGGAAATGTTTCTTGGATAATTCCTCCTTCAACACCTTGTTCAAAAGCACGATTTTGATGAACATGTTCTTCTTTATTATGGTTTTATAGCAGAGCTAACTCCTATGACTAAATATGTGGTAAAGAAGATAGCTCTTGTCAGTGGTGAGCTTGTTGGGAATAAACTTGGTGTTGACGGTTTAACACATCACTCTCACTTGAGATATCTTTTATAGGAACAAGCTCCTTTATTGATTTCCCCTATTCTAGCAGACTCGACATTATTTTCTCATTGAAAATTACATCTCTACTACGAGTGACCTATTTGGCAATGGCATCCCACAGTCAATAAACATATGTCACCTCTCCATATCCAACAAAGATACACCTTTTAGGCTTCATTTCTAGCTTCATTTTTTTTTTAGTGGGATGTAAACAAAGGCCTCACAACCAATCACCTGCAAGTGATCATATGAAATTCTCCTTCCTAGCCACTTCTCCAAAATCTCAAAATCTAATCGAGAAGATAGACCTTAGTTAATCAGGTACACCGGTGTATTAACTGCCTCTTCTTAAAACTCTTTACCCAAACCTGCATTATAGAGCATGTTGTGAGCTATCTCCAAGATTGTTCTATTCAACCTCTCAGCTACACCATTTTCTTGAGGCGTGAAAGGAACAATTTTGATTTGTTGAATACCATTATTTGCAAAAAAAATATTCAAACTCCAAGAAATGAAACTCTCCATCGTTATTAGTTTTTAAGCACTTAATTTTATGACCAATATGATTTTCAACTAGTGCTTTAAAAAAATTGAACATCCTAAATACTTTAGATTTCCTCCTTAGTATATAAATCCAAACCTTTCTAGTCTAGTCATCTAAGAAAGTAACAAAGTAATTAGACCCACCAATAGACGTTACCTCCATGGGGCCAAAGACATCTGAATGCACAAGCTCCAATGGTCTTGTCTTCATGTCACATCCCTTGGTAAAGAAGTTAATTCTCCTTTGTTTTTCGTAGATACAATGACCACACAACTCCAAATTAATTGATTTTAAACCTGGAAGTTGAAAGGCCCTTTTTGCTCATATGATCAAGCCTCTTGTGCCAAATCTCTGAACCGCTATCCACAACTGACATCACAGCTCCCTCTTCAACGTGACTATCTAGCACATACAAAGTGTCTAATTTGCTACCTCTAGCAATCACCAAGGCTCCCTTTGTCACCTTCCACGTGCTTGACTGAAAAGTGATGCTACAACCTTGAGCATCTAGTTGTCCCAAAGTCAAGTTCTTTTTTGAGTTGTGGAACGTGTTTAACATCTCGTAGTAGCCAATTATTTCCAATTTTTTATTTCAATAGAACATCTCCTTTTCCAACAATCTTACAAGGTTCATAATCACCAAGATAAACCTTACCAAAGTTTCCCTCTTGATAGGCTTTGAAGAACTCTCAACATGATGTAGCATGGAAAGAAGCTTCAGAATCCAACACCCACACACTTGTTAAAGCTTCACCATTGGACAAAACAATAGCACCTACATCCTCTTGGTATGTAGCATTTACTTCATTTTCCTTTGGCTGATTTTTAGCCTTATTAAATGACTACAATCCTTTTTGATGTGGCCTTGCTTGCCACAATACCAACAACCACTATTTTTATCGTTTGACTTCAATCTCTTGTTGGACTTCAATCTTCCTCTATGATTATGCCTTGCTCTTTCTTGTGATCTCCCCCTATTACCAAAAACCAATGCCTCTCTGGGTGAGGTACCTTGATGTTTTCTTCCCATATCTTCCTTGAGAAGAGTTGTAGCAACATCATCAAATTTTAAGATTCCTTGTTATCAGACCCTTCTCTTCTAGATATCGAGTTACTAATTGTCATAACTACTCCTCAACTATTAGGAAGAGAGCACAAAAGCAAGATGGCTCTAACTTCAAAATTAATATCAATAGAAATTAGTTGGTTGATTATGGTATTGAATTCATTCAAATGATTGGAAACACTACTTCCATCATCTTCAAATTAAACAATTTTTTCATCAAGAAAACCCTATTAGTTGCGGAAGCCCTCTCATACATATTGCACAACTGATCCCATATACTCTTTGTTGTCTTCTTCATTGCAACATTAAATAAAATATTGTTGGATAAGAAAAGGATAATAGTTAGTGATAATAGATTGCCACAATCCATGAAGAAAAGGATAATAGTTAGTGATAATGGATAAAAAAAGGATAATAGTTAGTGATAATGGATTAGATTGTGTCTTTTTTGCATCGATGTTTCGAATCACACTCTGTGATCCATCATCAGGATAGAAGAGAGCATAAGGATTAAAATGAATAGTTGCAGACCAAGAAAAGTCTAAAAGGGGGAGAAAGGGGGGGGGATAAGAGAGGTTGGCACAAGAAACAAGGTGAAAAAATAAAATTAAAACTAGTGAAAACACAAGAAAGCAATTAATTATATGCTAAAGAATTAAAATAAAATATAAAATAAAGATAAGAATGTACATATAATAATTATTTATTAAATAGAAACACAATCAAAGAAAATGAAAGAGAGGAACATATAATTATAAATTACAAGGAAACAACAAAATAATATAAATAATAAATAATAAAAAGATTCCATAGTAAATAATTATAGTAATATAACTAAGTGATAATATATATGAAAACAAAGTAGTGAATGAAAAAATTAATATTCTTATTTCATAGAAATTATTCATAAATGCAGCCATAATAAAGTTACAAATTAACACAATCTTGAGACTAAAAAGCAACACATCCATTGAGATATAGCAAAGAGTATAAATTACAAAGGAACAACAAACAAGAAAGATATGTGTTACATAGCAACACATATAAATAGAAATAATAATATAAATTCAAGAAAGAATAAAAAGAAAAACAACTAGGATAATAGTTGTTGCAGTCTTTTGTCCAAAATATCCCAATCTTCATCGGACATTTTTTTGGACTTCTTCAACTTTTCCTCTAACGTAATTGAGAGATCCTTCAGAGTTCGCAATTGTAGCTTCCATATCCCAAAGTTTTGACTAGAGAATTTTCAATTCTCCACTTATCCACCTCTTCCATCTCTATTCAATTTCTCCACAACTTCTCCTTGACTCTGATATCAATTGTTGATTATTAAGAGAAAATAAAGAAACACAAATACAAAATTTAAACAAACAATTGTTACACAGAAAATAAACATACAACACCATAATTACGTGGTTCACCGTTATAACTAGACATCCACGAGAAAAAAAGAGCAATCTTTGGGTTTTTTTTTTTTTCATCTTGTACAATAGCTTGCGATTCCATATATATTACATTATCAAAAGGTATTTCTCAAAGTCTCCAAAATATGAAGAGACAAAAGGAAGGGTAACAATCCAAGACGGTTGGACTACACTAGTTTCTGACGTAAGGTGGTACTAATTGGAAGTCTATACTCGATTTATTCAAGAATTCATCTAGTCCTATTCACTTTGGCAACCATGGACATCAGTTGCATTTGGCTCGGTGTGAGGATGCAACCAACTTAGATGAGCACTAACATTGTTGGAGAATGGGCACACTCAACAATGCATGTGAGCACACTTGAATATTTCCTACTAATTTAAGGAAGTATATATGGGCACACTCAACAATGCATGTGAGCACACTTGAATATTTCCTACTAATATTTCCTACTAATTTAAGGAAGTATATACAATGGTACCCATCCTCAACTGATGTTGATAAAACTTCAATCAATCCATTAAACGAGAGTTTTTTAATAAGTTATGGCTAGTTTGAATGCAGAAAAATTGACTGTTTACAAGTGGCATTGTGGGTGTATGCTGATGAACTATCTCAATTTGTTTTTTCCTTGCACAAAGGTAAACATGAAACCATGGAAGTCATTCTTAACTGAACCAATGACCTTACGGTTCTCTGTAAGCACGTGGAAAATAAAAGAGATATACCTTAAAAATCTATTGCTGAAGGGGATGTGGAAATGGTGAAATTGATGTCTGACATGAAGAATTTTTTCGGTGCAAATGCCTATTTCCAAAGCCCGTTTGCAAGGGGTGTTACGATGATTTTCTGCCTTAGTTTATTTATGTGCATTGAAAGATTTTGAGAGATCCATCTTGCATTTTTAGCATGATATTTTTCCAGAGAGGATATGGATCATTTATTTTGGACATGCTTCATGTGTTTTTCTTGGAGGTTGAAACAATATAAGATTGACGATACAAATTGCCTATTTAGAAGGCCCACCTGCAAGGGATTGTACGATGATTTTCTCTCTTATTTTATTTATTTGCATTTAAGGAGTCTGAGAGATCCATCTTAGTATTTTTAGCAATGGATAGTCTAATATTTTTCTTTTTTGGGAGAGGAAACGAATCATTTATTTTGGACATGATCAATGTGTTTTCTTGGAGGTTGTAACAAATTGCATGCGATTTGTGACGGTTGCACTACCTTGTTTAGGACGTATCACAAGACATTTGGGCATGGTGGAGGTGACGTTACATTTCTGGGAAAACAAAATTAATATAGGACAGGTTGATTAGCCTCTATAGTAGATAGTTGAAGGGAACCAAGTTTGATACACAGGAACACCTCTCATCGATATATTTTTTGTAAAGATGAATTGCTATATTATCTATTCATTTTATTTTTGTCACACCCTCTTATTTTAGGAATTTTTGTGAGTTTTCATGTTTGTATCTTTGCTTTTGTTTTATAAAATTATTTATCAGAGTAAATGCAACTACTTGCAATAGGTAATTTTTGTGGGTCTTTGTGTTTGTATTTTTTATTTTGTTATATCAACTTATTGATCAGAATAAATGTAACTACTAGTGTAATAGGGAAAACAATTCAACAATGTCAAACATATATCTTAATAGCCAAATTAAAATCGGCTAAAATGAAAGCAAAACTTATAAGTAATGGATCAAGAAAAGAAATCCCATATGCCACTCGTAGATCAGCATGCAATCCATCCCGTTAAACTCCTTTACACGCCAAACAGAGTCTACAAAAGCAAAATATTATTCCATTTCTAGCATTATGCGCTTAACAGGCTCATTAATTCCCAAATATTATTGTACGCCAAACAGAGTCTACAAAAGCAAAATATTATTCCATTTCTAGCATTCTGCGCTTAACAGGCTCATTAATTGCCAAATATTATTGATGAACACAGTCTAAGGTTTCAGTAGAAAAACAATTTATTTGATGCATTTTGTTTTGTTACTTATTGTATGTGCTCTACAAGTTGGCCATTCACATCCATTTGGCATTAACATAACATAAATGTGAATAACATCCACCTTCAAAGATGAGAAGTTATTTTACAAGTGGATAGTAAAAGTGTTTGAAAACAAAGCCTCAATGCTTAATTTTGTCCACATGATAGGCTTATTAAATAATATCTTACAATATAATAATAAAATCTAGTGAAAAGGAGCCCTTGAAAACGTCTAAAAGGCAATTGGTTAAAATGCATCTACGTTGCTCCTGTTTAACAAGTCCTTAAGTTAACTTCATCTGTAATTGCTTATTAATAATATATTCGAATATAATAATAAAAACCAAATGGCAAGGAGTCCTCGAAAATAGCTGTAAGGCAATTGATGAAAATGCTTCTGCTTTACTCATTCGTAACAAACTTTCAAGTTAACTTCATCTAGAATTGTCAAAATCATAGTCGCTTTTTAAATAAATTTGTAGAACATTAAAGAAATGCTTTGATTTATTTATGTAAAATAATAAAAACAATCGAAATTACTCTTTACCGACATCTGAATACAGGCTGAGTGAGGATTAATAAGGTACTTCAATTTACACTCCTTTTGTCTATATAGTCCTGAGCCATCTCCATAAATATCATACTGGCTACATCGGTGGCAGTGATCCACCTCAAAAACAACTGCCTTTCTACAACCAAGCATGATATGACCATTGTTAAAGCGGCCAGGTATCACATCATACCCAATTGTCAGGCAATACTAATGAATTTGAAGGAACTTTGTTGTCTACTAAAGTTTGAAATTAAACAATATTTTCCTTCACACCTTAATTTTCCTTCCAATTTACCTAAGCAAATTGGCATTCATACACAGATTACAGTCACGCAGCGTATTGACATTCATCCTCTTCTACCAAGCCTTCTTTTGCAACCACTCGATGTATTTCCTTTCTTCAAGTTGTTATCTCAATATTTATCCTCAATAGAATCCTCAAACAATAAAGTACTGCATGTGTGCTCTGCAATAATCCAACAATTGACCAGACGCTACAAACCTTGAAGCACGAGTGTGCACACACACTCACAACTATAACTCTTCTTCACCAAAATCCTTATATATCCTAAAACAGACTAGGATAGTCTTTCTAATAGCATAAATGTTCCTAAAATGGGATGGTGTTATTCCCAAGTACTTTATAATGTTAGCAAGTTTTAACTTCCATCATGAATATCAGAGTTTGTCGTGATATAACTTGTACTTCATGATTGTACACAAATGCCAATCACAGGTTCAGAAACACTTAGTGTTTAATGTATTTAAAATAAATTGATTCAAAATATATTGCCCCTCCAATTGAATGTTCCAAATGAAAATGGTTGTTCAATTATAAAATTACCTTAATAATTGTACTTTCAATACATCATTTGGAGGTCATTAGATGTACTTATTAGACCCCAAACATAAAATGCTAAGCTAACAAGGTTCTTTCTCCAAATCAGATCCAAGAAATTTGCAAGTGATATTAAGAGCATAATTTGAAAAGATTTCCCTTTGCTATGCAATTTATATTAAATAAGCTTTGTTGTAACCTCTACACTTCTAAGTGAATTGAAACCGACAATTATGAAGGCAACATATAGCATTATCTTACAGGTGACCTCAATTTTTACCCACTTTCAGCAAACCTAAAAAGTTCACTGACATGGTAAAAAAGTATTCTCTTACATTAACAATCATAGACAGACGGGTCCTTATTTTGGGAAGGGGGGAAGGGAAAATTGCATCTGGTAGATACAGATATGACAAAACAATTTGCACCATTTAAAGATACTAAATGCTAAAAACTTTCAGAAATGGTCTGTGAATCTTAACAAAGACAGATAATGATTCAATTAAATTCAAGCCAAGCTTATTTCCTCCATTTTAGCAAGATCTTAGGACTAAGGTTCTTCTCAATTAAATGTTCTCTTGTTGCATTAAACTGCAAACATATCAAATTCATTGATATTAACTGATAGGCAAAGCTGAAGTATAAATGGAATAATCATACGAAGTGCATATAGAGTTCATTTGGAGGTACTAGTAACACATTTGAGGGTAATATGTTAAAAATTCAATTAAAGTAAATACAAACATGAGGCAGAAGCAGGGCATATCAAACCCATCTCATTGCCTCTTAAAATAAGGAAATGGAAGATTCTATTTGTAGTTTGAAAACCTTGATATTAGGGAAAAGATATTACAAAATTTCACCGATGAAGATTGTCAAACAAAAGCTAGAAGGAAACCAAACAAAAACATAAGTACATCAAAAAGACCACAAAATGGTCAATGAGATTTAAAAAGTACATTAAGCCTTTCTGTTTTGATCTGCAACAAAGCCAACTAATAGACGAAGCAAAAATATTCAATGTTGCTTAACTTCAAAAAGGTCACTTTTAATGAATTATTGCTCTTCACCTCAGTAAAATACAACTTACATTCACTTGAATTGAAAAGCTGTAAATCATATATTTTATAACAATGCTTATATTGTCTGCATGAAAAGAATCCTTCCCTCTTCACTCTGGTCATTACAATCTACCTATAAATGACTAAAGAGATTCAATTCCTTACACCAATAACCTTAAATATATATAACTGGTGGTTGCTGGAGTTTTCAAAATAACAATGCTATGCCTGCACCATGGTGTTATAGGTGACAGAACCACCATGGAAATTCAGAACTTATCATAAGTATAGAATTCAATAAAAATAATCACATTGGAAAAGTAAATTACAGTTTACACTCCATGCATCTGCTACCATACAAAAGTAGGTGGCATGGACCATTAGGATTTGTCATTGAGCTCTCATGACAAATACATATTGCCAAATCTATTGGAGAGCTCATGTTCGAACAGCAAAATCACAAGTATTCTATAGCACCACGTAACCATTGGGCATTGCATAAATTCAAAAAACCATATATACCTTGCTTCCCAATCATTTGCAAATCACAGAATTGTGCAAGACTTCTGAGATTTTCTTTTCTTTTTCCTTTTCTGCTTGGGTGGTTGAAGCACCACCTTGATGGCTGCATCAAAGACAGCTTTCACATTCTGTAAAATAAAACCAGACATGATTAGCAACCACAAATATATCAGCTTAGGGTGCATCCTTCTGCTAATGTCTTGTATATCCATATCAGTAAAGAACACCAAATACATTTTGTTTTATTTTTATATGGAATTTATGCATCTTTGAAGTGGTTTAAAGTTCAAAATCTATTTAGCACAACACCTAGCTACTCACATCACCTTAGCGAAGAAAGCACAATCAGAAAAACATAATCTATTTAAGGCAAAATATTGAAACCCAAAAAAAGAGCTCCACACTTAAACATACATATCAACATTATAATAACAGATTCTCCCCATTTAAGACCTCGCCTCCCTGCACTCAATTCTCAAATTTGGCCCCCAACTTGAATCTGAAATTCTAATTGTACTCTGTGAATATCATTTATCCCAATATCCTAAATCTGTGTGTATTGTTGTCTCGGCATCTTTACATGCAGGCACTGTTCATGTACAAAGATATAGCAAAACACCCAGGGGTTTTAACTGAGTCTATACCTTGATAACAACTATTTTAGTGTTGAAATTTTGCTAGTTTCACACAGATTTTTTCCTTGGTTAAAATTAGAAATGTTGGGTCCACATGCCATGCATGTTCTGTTTGATAGTGGATTTTCACAGTGGTGTATTTATAAAGAAAAAATGTGAACAGCAACATAATATATTTTGTCCTACCTAGAATAATATTATTTATTATTTTATTAAAAAAATGCAACTTTATATTAGTTGAATTTAAACATGATTTTTTTGGCAGATTTTAACTTTGCCAAACTTAATCTAAATTTTATTGTTGCTGAAAACGAACACAAACACAAACCTTGTGACATAGGATGCAGCTCATAAGAGGGAATAACAATAGGTTTTCAAAGACATGCAATGAATCTTTGCCGTACATACAATAAGATAATCCATTTACTAATTAGTCGCCTTTTGGAACATGTTTATGATATTCACCTTTCAGTCCTTTTGATGCTGCACTTGAACAACAAAATGAGCAAGAAGGATTCATTTCAAAGGTGGCAAAAGCAAATAAGTTTGTTGAGAGGATTTGTCAAATCCAGCTATAGGTAAAGAAACAACTAGAGAGGTCTCAATTGAAGTGCAAGACAAGGCATAACCAACATTGCGTAGAACATCATCTCAAAGTGGAAGATAAGGTTTGTTTGTCCCTAGACAAAGAACAAATACAAGGGCAATCCAAGAAGATCAAAACTCTAAGGGCCAATTGCCATCTTAGAGGCAACTGGAGAGAATACATTTTACACCTACATCCTTTCATGAGGTTTCACACAATGATCAAACATTAATACCTCCAATTAAATGAACCATCAATGTTAGATGAAGGAAAAAACAGAAAATCTAGTGCTACCCTCATTTGATGACTTGGTCTATGACAAGCAGGTAATTTTTTCTAAGGAAGTGGTGCTACAACAAAAGAAGAGAGAGAATAAAAGGGGAGTCCAAGAGTCTTCTCAAGTGGGACTCAATGAACAAAAGGTTGTGGTGGATGCAAAGGAGGGGTAGACATTCATTTGCAACCATCACACCTTATTAGCATTGTTTCAATGACAAGGACCAATAGAGGATATATTATCCAATTTTACTTTGATATAAAAGGACCATATGCCAAGTTACTACTACTTTTGAAGCCCTCTTCCTTTTATTCACTTTTGTCCATCCTTTAGCCTCCTCTTTTGCCTCACACTTTGAAGACAAAGGAAAAAATGAATGACTCGTTTATAGCATCTAATAGAGAGTTTGGAATGTAGTCACCAATAACCTATTCTTCTACCTAAGCTAAACTTTCAACCAAACCTAACTTTTGTATTCTAAAGAGGGTAGAAATCTTCACCTATTGATTCTTGCAAATAAGGTGTGATGGTTGCAAATGAATGTCTACCCCTCATTTGCATCCACCACAACCTTTTGTTCATTGAGTCCCACTTGAGAAGACTCTTGGACTCCCCTTGTATTCTCTCTCTTCTTTTGTCGTAGCACCACTTCCTTAGAAAAAATTACTTGCTTGTCATAGACCAAGTCATCAAATGAGGGTAGCACTAGATTTTTTTTTTTTTCTTTCATCTAACATTGATGGTTCATTTAATTGGAGGTATTAATGTTTGATCATTGTGTGAAACCTCATGAAAGGATGTAGGTGTAAAATGTATTCTCTCCAGTTGCCTCTAAGATGGCAATTGGCCCTTAGAGTTTTGATCTTCTTGGATTGCCCTTGTATTTGATCTTTGTCTAGGGACAAACAAACCTTATCTTCCACTTTGAGATGATGTTCTACGCAATGTTGGTCACACCTTGTCTTGTACTTCAATCGAGACCTCTCTAGTTGTTTCTTTACCTATAGCTGGATTTGACAAATCCTCTCAACAAACTTATTTGCTTTTGCCACCTTTGAAATGAATCCTTCTTGCTCATTTTGTTGTTCAAGTGCAGCATCAAAAGGATTGAAAGGTGAATATCATAAACATGTTCCAAAAGGCAACTAATTAGTAAAGGAATGGATTATCTTATTGAATGTACAGCAAAGATTCATTGCATGTCTTTTGAAACCTATTGTTATTCCCTCTTATGAGCCGCATCCTATGTCACAAGGATATATTATTCCCTCTTAGAGGCAACTGGAGAGAATACATTTTACACCTACATCCTTTCATGAGGTTTCACACAATGATCAAACATTAATACCTCCAATTAAATGAACCATCAATGTTAGATGAAGGAAAAAAAAAAAAATCTAGAGCTACCCTCATTTGATGGCTTGGTCTATGACAAGCAGGGAATTTTTTCTAAGGAAGTGGTGCTACGACAAAAGAAAAGAGAGAATACAAGGGGAGTCCAAGAGTCTTCTCAAGTGGGACTCAATGAACAAAAGGTTGTGGTGGATGCAAAGGAAGGGTAGACATTCATTTGCAATCATCACACCTAATTAGCATTGTTTCAATGACAAGGAGAAATTTATGATTTTACAAAGGACAAACTTCTATGCATAACTTCTTTTGGCATTGCCATTTTATCATTTTGATGTTTGTCACTTGTAATTGTTTTTTAAGAAAAGATTATTAGGGTTTTACTAACAATGCCCTTCCCAACTAAAACAAGACAGAACAAAGCCATCAAAATGTGTGAGCTACCTAGGGACAAAAATAGCATGCGAACAATAGAGGATATATTATCCAATTTTACTTTGATATAAAAGGACCATATGCCAAGTTACTACTCTTTTGAAGCCCTCTTCCTTTTATTCACTTTTGTCCATCCTTTAGCCTCCTCTTTGGCCTCACACTTTGAAGACAAAGGAAAAAAAGAATGACTCATTTATAGCATCTAATAGAGAGTTTGGAATGTAGTCCCCAATAACCTAGTCTTCTACCTAAGCTAAACTTTCAACCAAACCTAACTTTTGTATTCTAAAGAGGGTAGGAATCTTCACCTATTGATTCTTCTTACTAAACTTTTTTTTATCTTTTTAGAAGGATCCATTCGGCAAAAAAACTAAACCTTTCTTAGTGATATGAGATTTCCACAATCCATTTTTTTCTCCTCAGCTCTCTATCACAATGATGGATCACAGAGTGTGATCCAAAACGTTGATGTAAAAACTCACACACAATCAAATCCAATATACCTTTCTTTTCTCCAATATTCCAATGCAACAGAAACCTTGCCTTTGTCTTCTGAAGATGTATTGCCCAATGCAAGGGGGGACCAAACCACATCTAAGTAGAAAGGTAAGGAGAGAGGCATGGCTGCTTTAGCCAACAATAATGCTAGAAGCTTAGGGTGATCACAGTCTTACAAGGAGAGGCCCAATCTTCATTAGAAGATTTAGATGAGAACGTGGTAACGTTTTTAATAGTAAGTTGCAAATAGTTGGCACCTTTCCACCAAGTGGTCGGTTTGGCTTTATGACACTTAATTTACATATTGCAGCTATAAGCCCTATTGGCAAACATTTTATACAAGAACATGGGCTATTATCATAATCCAATACCTAATTCCAAATTACACCCTCCTCTTTCAACCGAATTTTACTTGGAAAACCTTTGTCTAAAGCTAGCTCTACTTGTACCCTAGCCAAGTTTGATGGGCAAGACCATCCGTTTCTGGTTAAGCACCAAAAATTTGCATAGGGTATTACCTATACCTTGAAAACACACATCCATCCAATCTTGCAGTAGCAGATTAGGCAGATGCACCCATACAAGTAAAACTAAGAAGGATTCAACTAATGGATTAAAATCCAAATACCATGGTTTCATCATTATAACACGCTTATCCTGGTACCAAGGACCTCTTGGTAAGATAAAAGATTCATCTTCAGTAGAGTCAAAAAGAAGTACAAAAAATCCTTTAGTGCTAGAGTAGATTTCAACCTATTTCTGAGATTCTTGTTCCATGAAACAGAGATCTGGGCATGAAGGTTAGCTAAACTAGGCCACAGAGTATTAAACTTACAAATCAAAACTCAAGTGGAAAATTTCTCTTCTTTATACAGCACCTTTTGCCTTAAAGAGAGAATTGGAGGCTCACCTATGCACAAGATAGTTTGTTGTCACCGCATTGGATCATCTAGCAACAAAATATTCTACTTTCTTGCATCCTTACCATCCATCAATTGATTCAAAAGAAGTAAAGCCTTGGATTGTCATGCAATTCCCACATGTTGCACTGCCACATCACATTTTCTCTGACAAACCCTATGTACAAGTGGTGCACAAGCACCTTTGAACAAAAATTGTCAATTAAGGATGATGTTAAGTAGACTTTAGATTTTGGAGTCTTTTAGTTCAAATAAGGTCAATAAGATTTAAGACCATTTTGCAATGTATTAAGTCAAGTTTGAGTCTTGTTAGGTGATTAGGGGGGTCATTTGTGTTAATTTGGCAAAATTGCAAATGTTATAAAAAGATGTCAAGCACAAAAGTTGCAAAATTGCATTTTGTGGAATACAAACAGTCACAAAACTCCCAAAGGCAGTTGTGGCGAGTTAGACAGTTAGTTTTAGAGGGAAAAAGTATATATGTGATGAAGAGGCATCGATGTAAGTCTGTTCTTGAAGTTTTGAAGGAAGATAAATAAAGAAACCCCCATTTTATTCCAGATTTTCTGTAAATTCAGGTTTCTCAGACCTGTACGGCCCCATACAGTAGCTAATAGCGTAATTGTTCAGAAACTTACTTGAATTCATTTGTGGCTTGAATCAACTTTGTTTTGCAAGAGGTTTGAGGGTCTAACATTCTATTTGGTGGTAGATTGAGTTGATTTTCTAAAACTGCCTGTGTAGAACAGTTTTAAGGGTTTTGTTGAGTTAAAATTCAAAATGGACCCATTCCACCCACTGTGAAGACTGTACCTCGGTGGAATGGGTGGATTCTATTAGTTTTAGGTGTGTGCATGTTATTTGAGTGTAGGGGAGGTTGAGAGATGTGTTGGGCATGAAGCCCTAGAGTGGAAAATTGAGTTTTCCATGAGAATTAGAATGGTTTTGATATGGAAAAGTGTGTAAACGGTTGGGGCAGCAAAATTTGTTGATAGATTGAGTAAGTACAGGCCTATTTGGACCTAATGGAAGTGGTGGCAAGGCTGTGTGAGAGTTGGAGATGTGTTTTTCAATAAAACCCTAGGTTTTTGGCTAGAAGAGAGGGTTCAGGGTTAGACACTTTGGTGAGAGGGTTTCTGTAAACAAATTGAGTAATCCTTGGTTTTGACACCTGTAGATTGCTGCCCACATGAGTTTGGGGGTTTAGGAAAAGATTTGTGAGGAGTTTCTTTGTTAACAGGCCTAATTTGAGGCCTAGTCAGTGTTAGAAGCCTGAATTGAAGAAATTGTTGAAAAAAAACCTATTGTGGTTTGTTAATATGTTGTTGTACACCCTAATGGGTCCCTGAAATGGTGTAGGTCCTGGTCTGAGAGGATCTCTTCAAAAAGTTGTACCCGATTTACTCAAAGTGCAGTGCTACAAGGAATTGATGTTGGGTTGATGTGATAGTGAGAATTTGAGAACTTGGTGACTTGATAAGTTGTTTTGGTTGGAATTGTGTTGTGTGGTTGTAGGACATCCCCTGGTTGCTATCAACAAGGCATCACAAGAGCCACTTGGCCCTTAAGCACAACCAAGAAGGGGCCCAGAGAAATCATAACATTATCAAAATCCTCCAATCCAAAATTCAATGCATCTAGACCCATAGACACCTGCCCCAATACACTGGCATCCATAGCCACCTTGTCAACCACTTAAGGGTTTAGGTAGGATGGGTGGGAGAAGCCATTTGAAACTCTTTCTGCCTTCCGTTTTGTCACTTGCAATTGTTAACTCATTTGTACTTTGCAACTTTCATTGATACAAACAATCATTATGATTAAGAAATTGATTGTTCAATAAATGGAATGTCATTAAGGATTCAGCACATTGTATATATTTTTTTAAATTTCAGCTTCTACTCACTTACTTTAAGTGATTTTAAATTTTATATGTTAATTTTTATATTATTTTAATAGCTGTCATCCAGCTGCCCGCAAAACAAAACAACAAATTGCTATTTCCAAATCCATGTCCCCATGTCACCCATCCCAAAAACTTGGAGAAACACTTGCCTCCATGGCAAAACCCGTTTTTATCCACAACAATTGTTTTGTCACATAATTTATTTAATATGCATTGAAATAATGAATGGGTTTGTACTTATTTCCTGGTAAAGAGAAAACAAAAATAAACCAAATTATTATTAATATTTTCTCTAGTGTGGAAATTTTTTTATTATTCAGGCCTTCTGCAAGTCTAATCATAATTTGGTTATTCAACATGTTTCATCCTTGCAATTCTCAAAAAGGCTCTTTTTTGTTTCATTAATTTAACATTTTACATAACAAACATCAAACGCATCAAAAAGCACAATACAAAAGTTTGGTAAATGATTTATCATCTAAGAGGCCAAAAGCACCTCAAGGAATGACAATTCTTTTCATTTTGATGTCTAATTTCGTTACGCTCTGGTGTGAAAAGAAGAGGAAGATAACTTACTTCCCATCATGGATTGCAATTCAATGACTTTCTCAGCAGCTAACCAGCTATAGATTAAGAAAGGTGGGTAGGAAAACTTTACTAGGAGCTCTGTTAAGCAAAAGAAGTTTTAGCAGGAAACATTAAAGCAGGAAAATTTGACTAATTAATATAGGCAAATAGGAAAACTTTATTTAGACATGCTCAAGCAAGAGAAGCTCTACCGGGAAACATAAAAGCAACAAAAATTTGATCATATTGAAACCTGAATCTGACAAGCCAAGAGCATAAGCGTAGAATATATCTACTGACCTTTCATTTAAGTTTATCATTCAAACTTGTAATGTTAAATTCATTCTACAAGGATATCAATATCTTTAGAATGATTAATGATGCTCAGTTATGGAAAAAGAACAGATATAAAACTTGCTTGTTCTTCTTGTTTTAAATATGCATACATGTATGCATGCATGTGTATATTAGTCATCCTAGTCCCCCTTGCCTCCCACTTCCCATGCCCTGCAGACTACACTATAGCATAAACTTCATAGTACATTGGTGTTTTGCAGAACCTAAACAAAAATAGTTAAGATCAATTAATTGAAGATATGCATCGGGAGAACCCAATAGCAACTTGGACTTGCCATATCACTTCTATAATGAAGCGCACACGTAAGACATGTTTTTGAGTTCATACTAGAGTCCTTGAAATCTATTCACTAATTTATCCCAGAGGACTTCCTAGATAATACACGTCCTAATTTGTGATTTGGAAGGTAGCTCCTGGGAGCTGTAGGTAGTACTCAATTACTCATTACATGGGATACAGTTCTATCTTGACCAAGTAAATCCTTAGAATCCCAGAAATGCTTTTCAAAAAGACCTCACCTTAAAATTTCCAACCATGACAATTATCAGGTTCTCACCAAGATAAATAAATCTTTGTTTTAATATCTATTAGTTATTATAGATGTATGGGATAAATTCTGCAGACTAAATGACTGTCAATATGGCAACCTTAAAAATTTGTGAATACTATTTAAAGAACACGAGTAAAACATGTTTAAAGAATACAAGTAAAACATGCTCTCAGCTTAATCAATCAAGAAGTCTTCTAAAATTTTTAAATAATGGGAATGATAAATATGTTGTCTGGGAAAATTCTGATCATTTTACCTGTTGTGTTTTTGAACTGCATTCTATATATGCAACGGCGCCAATCTGTTTTTTCAGCTCTTCCCCCTGAAAGACAGAAGAAATTAGAATTACAAAATTCATTTTGTAGAAATTATATTATCAAGGAAAAGAAACAACAAACTAAAACAGTGTCTGTTAATCATTATTGACTATGCACCATCCTCCATTATTATTCAATAATTTGATATAACCAGGAAACATTTTCATCTACATACGTTTGCAAGACACCATTTTATTGCATGCAGTATAAAAAATAATCAAATATCAACAAAGAACTGGTTTCTTCAACACATCCTCAACATCAAGAAATGAGGCATGTATTATGGAGTTCAGAACTTAGTTGCTTAATCTTTTAGAAGCTTTAACTTATTTCTTTCAAAGTATAATTGATATGCCATCACCAAAGTTTATCAAAAAATGGGTTCATTGAAATGATACTAAAAATAAAAACCAAACAGAATAAGGCCAACTGATGGCTGCAGCTCCTTCAAGCAGCTGTGCACTCCCCTCCCACTCATCTCCAACTTGCTTGTATCTCTTGGTGCTGGCAGAAGTGCTGCAGCTGTCCATCCCCTTTGCAGATTTGATCGATCCCTTCCCTGCCGTCTGCTAAGAATAGAAGCTCCCCTTTATGTTCTCCCCATCTTGGGATTCCTCCAGCTGCAGGTTCCATTCAGAATGCCCTTGCTGATTGCAGCAATGTCAGTGCTCAGGATTCTGCTCCTCTTCTATTTTCATTCCTGGTGGCTGCTTGTGTGATGTCTGTAAGGATGCCACAAACAATGCTGAGTGTTAAAGCTTCTCCTGCCTTTCATTCTAGTTTTAGGGTTCTGAGCTTGGTTCCAATAATCTGATAATATTCCTTTGCTTGAGTTGGGGCCAAACATTTTGGAGTAAGAGGGCCCCATTCCAACCTGAGGAATACTTACAGGTTTCACAATTTTCTGCCATGCCTTGCTGATCTTCGTGCCGACGTGCCTAGATTTCTAAGTTTTGGATGCCGTTTCTTTCTTCTGATTTAGTTGTTTATCCCGGCACACAAGGTTTCTTCATTGGAGTTTGTGGAGCAAAGGCAATTTGAGAATTTCTTCTAGATCCCTGTATTTGGAGCAAGTCTCCTCTCTGTTTAAAACCTTGGCATCTGGAGTTCAATTCCTTTCCTGACCTTCTCAGGGGTTGCCTATGCTCCCCTTGCAGTTTTGGCTCTTCACCAATTTGAAGGTTGTCAGTAATTCCCTGGGGAAGCTTATTTCTATTTCTCCAAACACGCTCACACTTTCATCCAGCTTTTGCCCATTGAAATGGACTTTTTAAGGGGCTTGCCAAAGAAAATTAGTCTCAAGGTTAGTGATTGCATCAGGAAGAACAATTGGATTATGAGAGGACTGCCTTCAGGAGTAGAGTTTGCTTTGCACAGGAGCAGAAGCTTTCCCACAGAAAAGGTTTAACAAATCCACGACGGCTTCTGGTGGAAAGGGGCAGGTTTTGGTTGACTCTTTCCCCTCTTGTATCTCCTTGGGGTCCCAGCTTCAACAATTCGGTGATTTTAAGGAAGGTTTATTCTAGGGCCACTCCTTACTTTCTGCTTGTTTCTACCATTGAGCAACATTCTTCTAAGCTGTTGACTCTTGGTTCATCCTTGGCCTCTTACGTTCTTTGGTTAACAAGCCAGCCTTGAGGCAACGTTATAAAGTTGATCTTGGTCCAATGGTGAAATCAACTATAAGTAGAAATTTGAAAGTCAGACAGATAAAGAAGATTGTTTTTAGCTTGGAATTGGCTCAGAAGGAGATTCAGGCAGTGAAAGGGGTGAGTAAGAAAAAATTGCACCTAAGCAGAAAATGAAATCTTCTTGCATGGAGGCCATGGAAGGAAGCCTTATTCTGGAGCTGGATATGGATAAACTTGAATACAATTTCCATAAACTCCTCATAAGTAGGTTAATTTGCAAATTTGTGCGCATTCAATTATTTATTAATAATATCCATACATTCTTCTCTAGTAAACAACTAGGAAACATAAAGATTACAAGATCCCCTCATGCCCAAGAGGATACTTTATTTTGATCTTCACTAATAATTCTGATAAGAGTGAAGATCTTCTAAAGAGGCCCCTATTTCTTTAGAAATGAAATGTAGAGCTATTCATGAAGTATTGGTCTAATAGTCTCAAGTCTAGAAAGGAAATGTCATCCAAAGCCCATGTGGATCTGCCAGATGCCCTTCCGCACAAGTTGTGGATGGAATATGTGTTTCAAATGTTAGGGGATTTCATGAGAAAGTGCATTTGTTCTTCTAATTGACTTTCAGGAGAGAAGTAGCATACCATGAACTGATCTCCATGGAGCTTGAATTAGATCAATTACTCTTGAAAAATGTTTCCTTGAGAGTTTCAAGGTTTGAAAGTATTCAACCAATAGATTATGAGTGCATTCCTTTTATATCCAAAGCTTAACATGATTATGGTCATCTAACAAGGTAATGCTCCCTGGCTGAAAACCCCAAAACACAAGCTACAATCCTCAATTCTCAAAAGACAAAATGATTAAGAATTTTAGAAGCCAAAGAAGAAGCTTACAGTCAGAAAAAGAGGGGGGAAATTGAGCAAATAAGGGGGGGATATAAGCAAAATCCAAAAAATCAAATGAAAGAACCTTGCATGAGGATGAGGTAATGATAACTATGTATGGCTTCAAGAATGATCTAGAAAATTTATTGAAGCGAGTAATGCATAAATGGACATCAGAAAGGAGAATAGAACATGTAGAGGAAGAGGAAAGAGAGAATCGTAGTGAGAAATTGAATTAAGATCCAACAAAGGAGCAAAGTGGTCTGATCCAAGTGAAAATTCGGAAAAAGCCAGCAGAATTATGCAATTTAATAATGAAATAAATATGTGCTAAGCCAAACGAGAGAGAGAGAGAGAGAGAAGCAACACACATGTTATAAAACAGGAGACTATGGCAGGTATTGCAAAGGGATCCCAACCTCTACTCAAAGAAGCACTATGGAAGGACTTAAAATGCAAGCCTACATGGAATATTTAGAGAATAGAAGCAACTTACATTTCATGTACAAAGGAATTACTCACATGCCTTTAGAAAGGTATACGTGCATGGTTAAAAACTAGCAAAATCTGAAGGCAACTCTGTCTATGGCATGCATTGCAAAAAATCAAAAACTTGCATGTATGTTTTTAGTATAAACTGCTTTTTAGTATTTCCTAGATAGAAGATAGTTTTTGCTTGCACGCATTAAAAATCTGTTATACATCTCTTGTTGTAATTGTGAGATTTTCTCTCTTTTTAATAATACATTATTTCAACCTTTATAAAAACTATGAGAAAGATATACACAACATACTTAGCACCACCAAAAACTATGATCGCTGAAAATAAAGTGTAGACACATAAAATCGTCCTAAAATCATTCCACACTAATGTTTCATCATCTCTATTTGATTAATAATTATAATATTTAATTAATCTAGTTCAACACCAACTAATTAAATAAATATTATTTAATTAATCTAGTTCATCACCAACTAATTAAATAAATATTATTTAATTAGTCTAACCCAATGTCTCATCTAAACATATTATTATTTATCATTTAATTGCCTCGATTTCCACCTCATACTATTATTATTAATTTCCTAGGTTACCGAATCGCTCAGGTATGCCGACCGATTCCCGTCTGGAAACGTTTCGGGTACGGATTCGGAATCGAATCGCTCTAGAATCGCACAGGAATCGGTTTTCGCTCTGTGGGTTCGATTCCAAATTTTGAAAAGCGATTCCCGACGATTCCCGACGATTCCCGAAATTTTTTAGACGACGTGGCGACTCCAACACGTTTTTTTAACCTTTTTTATTTCCGCCAGTTGACTTTTACCTCGATTTCTGCGAATTTTAGGGCGAAACATCTGACAAAAACGCGGATTTCGACGGGTATTTGCAAACGCGGATTTTCGTTGGATTTTTTCGTGACTCCCAGAAACGCGAAAGACGCACAGACGGCGCGGATACAGGAGAAACACGCAGGCGGCGCGGATACAGGAGAACCAAAATAAAAGCCACCACAGACGGGCGCGACCACGGGCATAGAAAAACACAGGCGCGGGCATAGAGGACGGCGGATACACAGAAAACACGACCAGAGACGCGCGCGACCAGTAGGGTTTGAATTTTTAACATTTATTTATTTATTTTTTAATTTTTTTTTAATTTTTCAGGCTTGTTTTAAAAAACGAAAAATTAAAAACCTTTTAAAAATTAAAATAAATGTAGTTATTATTTATAGTATAATTTTTTTTTTTTAAATATAAATTTATTATACTAATATTAAATATATATAATTTTTAAAATATAATATTCATAATATTCATATATTATTTTTAAAATATATTATTCATATATAATTTTTAAAATATAATATTCATAATTTCATATATTATTTTTAAAATATATTATTCATATATAATTTTTAAAATATAATATTCATAATTTCATATATTATTTTTAAAATATATTATTCATATATAATTTTAAAAATATAATATTCATAAATCATAAATTATAATGATACGATTTAAAAAATTTATAATTATTTAATTTATTTTATAAAATTAGTCTTTAGAAATTATAATCTTAGATTTATGAAATTTAGATTTAAATTTTAAAACATTTATAATTTATATAATTTAAGATTTAAAAAAATTATAATTTATACAATTTAAATCTAAAAAATTTATAATTTATTGCTTAGCCTTAGATTTATCATTTATATATTTTCATAACAATTTTTAAATTTAAAATTTGTAATTGCAGGTTTAGAGATTGTTTTTATTTTCCAAATTTCATGGCAAACAGTTCAGCGTCTGTCGGCAATAGTAATCCCTCATTCAAGTTTGATCTAGCTTCACCGCTATGGAGACATGTACAAGTACTAGAGCAAATTCAAGGTGGGGGGACTTGTATTTGGATATGCCCTGGGTGTGAAAGGAAATACACTAGTTCTTATAGCCGGGTGAGATTGCATTTGTGTGGAGTTTCTGGAAAAGGAATTAGACCATGTCCAGGAAAAAATAAAATACCTATAACACCTGAGAAAATAGCAGAATATATTGCGGAGCAAGAGGAAGCAGATGCAAGGGTTCAAAAAAAAATGATGCCTCCAAGTACAGAAAAGGGCTCAATTGTGCCATCTACTTCATCTCAGACACATATTGGTCGTCCTGTCACTGTAGTAGAGAACCATCCCTTTTTGAGAGTAAATGAAGATGAAAATGCCAATGAGAGTAGTGTTTCGAAGAGAGCAAAGGGACCATTGGAGAAGGCATTCAATAATGATGCAAGACAACTTGCTGACCAAGCCATTGGAAGATGCCTCTATGCAAATGGCATCTCTTTCAATGTTGTTCGATCACCTTATTGGCAAGACATGATAAGAAAAGCAAATGAAGCTCCAAAGGGATACATAAGCCCAGGTTATGAGAAGGTGCGTACCACTATATTGTCAAAGGAGGTAAAACATATAGAAGATTCCTTATATCCCATCAAAGCCTCATGGCAAGAAACGGGTGTGTCTATTATTTCTGATGGATGGAAGGATGCAAGAAATAGACCATTGATTAATTTGATTACAGTGTGCCCTAAAGGGGCAATGTTTCTAAAGGTTGTGGATTGTGAGGGGCAGGTCAAGGATGCACAATTTATTGCTGACATCCTTATACAGTGCATTAATGAAGTGGGGCCTCAAAATGTTGTCCAAGTTGTAACGGACAATGCAAAGAATTGTAGAGCTGCTGGTATGATAGTTGAGTCACGATTTAGGCATATATTTTGGACACCTTGTGCTGTGCATTCCCTCAACCTCATGCTGCAAAAGTTGGGAACAAAAATAGATTGGATCAAACAAATCTATGCTGAAGCTGAAGAGATCCAAATGTTCATAACAAATCACCACATGTCACAAGCTATCTTTAGATCATTCTCACGACTAGAGCTACTGAAGGTAACTCAAACTTCAAACATTGCATTTCTTTAATGTTATTTTTTAGTTCAATAATTTATTTAGAATACATACATATATATTGATTTTAATTATTTACTTTTTATTTTCAAATAGGTGGCTGAAACTAGATTTGCATCCAACACAATCGTCTTGAGACGACTTGTGAAGGTGCGAGAGGCGCTTGCTACTATGGTCATTAGCCACTCATGGGCTATATGGAGGCAATCAAACAGTGAGAGGGCAGAAAATATAAAACATAAGATTCTAGATGACATGTGGTGGGATCGAGTGGAATATCTTCTTGCTTTCACCGAGCCCATTTTGAGCATGATACGCTTTACTGACATGGATAAGCCATGCATGGGGAAGGTTTATGATGGCATTGACACAATGCTTGAAAAGATGAAAAAAATCATATGTGAAAAAGAGCAAGATCCTGAAGAAACCTTTTTCAAAGAGGTGCATGCAATTTGTGTTGACCGGTGGAACAAAATGACCACCCCACTCCATCTTCTTGCTTTCTCATTGACACCCAAATTTTACAGCACCCAAGTCCTTGCTATGCCAAACAGATTGCCACCTTACCGTGATACAGAAGTCAACGATGGGTTTAGGAAAGCTCTTGTTAAACTCTTCCCTGATACTGAGATGGAAGATATAGTTTCAAGTGAATTTGCTAGTTTTTGTGACTCTAATAATCAAAGTGCTGCTGCTATCCGTGACAAATATAACAAGGATGCTCACACTTGGTGGTACCTCAATGGCTGCAAGATGCCACACCTCCAAGTTCTTGCAATAAAAGTCTTATCTCAAGTAAGTTTTAACGTTTTAAGTTTTATGAGTCTTTATCATTTAAAAATTTAAAACTAAAATGCGTTATTTTCAAATTTGAAGTTTGATTTACAATTTTTTTAATTTAACAACTCTAATGAGAGCTCCCTTTGCTTCAATAGGTTGCTAGTTCTTCTTCAGCTGAGCGGAATTGGAGTACATACTCCTTCATCCACTCAGTCAAGCGCAATCGATTGGCATCACACAAAGCAGAGGAGCTAGTTTATGTTCATTCCAACTTGCGCCTTATTAATCACAAAGAGGATGAGTACAAAGAAGGGGCAGCAAAGATGTGGGATGTAGAACCAGAGCGAGCTGACCTAGATCTTTCTTTGGCTGCAATTGCACAATCTTCTTCAATTTTTGAGGAGTCAAGTAGTCAACATACTTTTAGTGCACGTGCTAATGTGGTTCCATCATCTAATGTTAATGTTGATGATGATCTTAGTCTTGATGATGAGCCATTTGATGCAATTCGAAATTAGTGAATTGGTTACTATTTGTATTTTGTAAATGTTAAACAATGATTATCTATCATGACATTCGAGTTTGATCCTTTTGATATTGAAAACCGAATTTAAATTAGTATATTATGTTTCAAAAATTGAAATTTGTCATGGTATTGTTTATCATATGTATTGGTATATGACATTCTAAACTTATTTTGTTTCTATGTTGCATATATATATATATATTTAAATATTTTATTATATTTTTGTACGGACGTACCCGATTCCGTACCCAAGCCCCCAAATTTTTTTGCCGTACCCACATACCCGTACCCGTGCCCGTACCCGATTCGGCAACTTAGTTAATTTCTTCAGTTCAAACCTCACACGAGTAATTGAATTAAATACTATTTTATTAATTAATATGCTTATATCCACTCCACCATTTCCTGAAATAAATAACCAACTGATTCCCTTTCCCTCCCATTTTTCGTTGCAACCAATTATTGATAACTTTTTCTATTTTTAGCCAAATAATCTCATCCCTTCATCTGGAACAAATTTAATCATGACCACCCATCTTCTCCTTGTTCGAAGGGAATTCTTCTCATCTATTCTCCACTGTTGATCTTCCAAACAAATCCTCATCATCCATCCTCCCTGCCAGAAATCTATAAATTGGCACATTATCCTATGCCAATGAATCAACAGTCTTCAATACATACACACAAAGATTTCAAGAAACCACATTCTGTCAATTGAGGAAATCATCTTGCAACAATGGAATTCTGTAAACTTATTTTGTTTTATTATTTGGATGTTTATTATGCTTAATCAGAGGTGAACATTTGAATAAATTTTAAACTTCTTTTGTATTGGTTTCATTGCTGACTTAGTGGTGTCAGCAAAAAGAAACTGTAGAAATATTACGAGGAGGACCTGACACATCAAAAGTGGCATGCATCTGTTTTTAGTCTCTGGTAACCTACATTGCCAGTTCGGGTTCAGGTTTGGCGGTTCACCAATATTTTTGCCCAAATTTGGTGCAATTAGATTAGAGCATACACTATATATATTCCGTGGTGTTTCCAAGACAAGGATGGCAAGAGACAGGGGGCATTTTTGTAGGGATGGTGGGAAGCATAGAAGTGACTTTCAAATATGGCTGGAGATGGTAGACCCTTTTTGTGGGGATGGCAAGGGACGGCAATTAAAAAATAAATTATAAATTATAAATTAAAGAACATAGGAAATTTCAATTATTCCAACACTTAAGCCATTCATGTTGGGAAAGGTGTCTCAACCTTGCATCCCAATGTTCTGTATTTATTAATTAGTTGTATTTATTTGTTATTTTGTCATCACATAAGAAGAGGACATCCCACTTTGAGGTGGCATTTTTAGCCACGTGTCTATATTTTGTAATGTGTGTATGAGGTTGTCAAAGCATCTAATGTCATCATGATGTGTTAAAGCATCCTATGACATTGTAAGATGGGAATTGCTTATGACAAATTTTATGACACGTATGAGCATGATTATAAGGAAATTACATTGGAATCTTGACCGCCATTATGAAACGCGTTATGACATGTCATAAGGCATCTTTGAATGGTGATGATGGAGCCAAATTGGTTTGCCCACGAGTGAGTTGATTATGAAAAATTATGACAATGTAAGAGGATATTCTAATATTAGCATGTTGACTCATCATGCGAGTTCTACACTGGAATTTGTCAAGGGGATTTGGGTTTCATTTTTAGGAGTGGTATTCTCCCATGGTTTATGGTTTGCCATTTGTGGTTTCCTGTTTTGTATCTTCTATATATTGGTGCTTAGGATGGAGATTAGTATGATGTAATTTTTGGAGGGGGTTATGCTGCCAAAATTTCTCCACACTTATGTCAGTTGTTCTCCTGTGATGGCTTGAGCTTGTTGATGTATTTATTATAACCAGATTGGTACTGTGAATACATTATTTTGAGATTTGGAGGCTGAGTTTTTTTCCAAAAAGATTTACCCAAGATAAACACTGTCATTGTGGTATTTATTTTTGTGCTTATCATTTCTTTTGAAACTACTAGATCATATTTCGCATGCATTTCTCTCCTCATTGATTAGCGTAGGAAGTGTTTTCACTATCAACTTCTTTTCAATTCACTATAATGCATACTACTAAAGCTGAATTAAGAATAGACTTATGAATTAACATGAGTTTTTTAAATATTTTTATGCACAAAAGCTGAAAAAAATGTGCTTTTGTACATATTAATATATGCATACACACACTAACACATAAAATTCAAACGGATAGATGTATAATAATCCTATCCATTTCTATGTTAATCTGACATTAATATAAAACTCTGGAAAAATGAGGAATTGAGGACTTCCTATGATATTTCTTGCAACATTGGTTTTTAATAATACCTTGAAAGTATCTTTGTATTTTCCGTAGTGTGCAGGTATCATTAAGGGGCCAATCACTAATAAGATTGTTGAAAGTTGAGTAAGAAGATGGCAGTATAACAGTTGTGTACCATTTTTACTCCATGAAACAGCTATATAGAATTCACCTACTGAATATGCTATGTATTTGGTATTCTACAAAAAGGGATGCATTGCTGAATATGCTAATTTTCCATTTTTTGGATTTTTTTTGGTTTTGACGTTGCAGACATATGGGGACAGTTGACCATCCCTAGCTTTTCTGAGCCATTTTTTGGATGTACCTGGATGGCCATGGGTCTGGTACATCTCCAAGACATCCTCAAAATGTTACAGAGAAGGGCACGCCCAGAAAAAGCCTGGGGATGCATCCCCATTTATCCCTGTAATATATACAACACAGCTGATAATTGATAATTCTGATTCAATGTCAATTTTAAAATGTTACAATAAATCAAAATTACTTATATTAGTGCATCTGCATTCAACTCCTCATCCAAAGGTCATTGTGCATTACACACTACCAGTAGAAAAAACGGCCCCTTAGGGTTGGAGCCAAAATGACATTTGTTAAGGAAAGCAGCAAACAGATTTTGACAGTGGATTGAAAGATGCCATACCCAAAAGTTTATTACAGGGACCATGTAAACCAAATTTCACCATTATTGCAGATTAATCAGATTGGTCCTCTCTCTTTAAGTGAGTTAAATGGATCTCTGAAGCAAAATATCTAAATAGATCAGCAATAGCCTATGCTTTTTGAGACTAACATAACCATGGGATCTGCAAACACCCCATAGACAAGAAGGTTAAAGCAACCTCACATTTAGTTCTTCCATTTCTCTAGTAGAACATCACTTGAACAGTGGGCCAGGATCTGACTCGTGAACAGAACCCCATTCAGGTTCGGCCAGGTTTCCTGCAGAACCCGGTAACATAGCTGATAACAAAGGAAAAATGTAGAAAATATTACAGAAAGCAGGAAGGTTTGGTGAATAATAAGCTGGCATCCATCTATTTTAAATCCAGATTTTTGTTTTCTTTGAGCTCCACAACAGGCTCAATGTTGGTAGACCTCAAGGCGTCAAAAGTTTTACAGCTGACTAAGCATGCATTTTTCAGAAGATATTGTCATTGTTATGATTTTCTTAAGTTCAATTTGCCTTCAGTTCAAAATGCAACATGGCAATATGCTGTCAGAGCTTAACAGCAATCACACATCCCACTAGTTTTCCAGTCATACTGACTGGTTTGATGTGTAACTCTCCTGATATAAACATGATATTTCTGCTTAGCAGTATTAGGATGTTAAATTGGTTCTTTTATGCATTTTAATCACCAGGCTTTTCCTCCGTCTTCCTGCTTGACCTGAGTTAAACTAGTAATTCAGAGAATAAACTAGTTGGGAATCATAATGTTTTTCAAACAGCAATTGAACATAACTTGAACAACACAAGATTGACAATTACCGAATAGCTGAAAAATATAATTTTTACTTCAACCGAGAGCTTATAAAAAATGGAAAATCTCTGTAGGAGAGATGTATGTCTTCTATTCTGATTACATGCTTTAAATCCAGCTATTATATAGCTTTGCATATAGAAAACTGAAAACTTACTAAAAACAATAAATTAGGGTTTGTGGTGAGGACTGATGAGTTACCACACTTGGTAATGACCCATGTATTTCTTGGAAGTTAAAATTAACAGCTATATAAGAACAAACTCATTAGGAAACTGAAATTTTTTGTTGGAATTATTTTATTTTGGTAGCCCTATTTCTCAGGGTCATAACTGTATATGAGTTGGAAAGCTTAGGTAATGAACTAATTAGTAAATCTGGGGTGGACCATAGCATAAACAAGTTTCAATTGTCCAACACCAAATTCTGCTCTAAAGAGCCTCAAAAAACGCCAATTACAAAAAAGTAGAAAAAAAACCATATGGATTTTCAGAAATCTTCATGAATCAGTACAAGTTTCTCACTTGGATGACCTGTTTTCTCAATCACCTATCCTTTTAACATGCATTTTCTCCTTGCTTGTTTATTATTTCTATCCAAGTTAGCAAATTTCCTTGTATTATAAAACCCATTACATATAAACTTCTATCATTTTTTGACAATATATTGATGAAAATCCATGAGTTTTTCGTAGATTTGTATTTTTAGGTGTTCCCTAGCACTGGGTCACTTATTTTACATTAAAGACTCACTAAATGTCCCAAGCGACTAGAATTGCCACCACATATATTAATGATAAAGGCGTTATTGAATTGTAAACAGAACAAATCATTTCTATAACATAAATAAATTGACTGAAATGATTAGTGCAGTGAAGATACTCATACAGAACTCATAATATTATCCAGGTGATCCAGAAAAATAGTAGTGCTGGAGTTCAAAAATCTGTTCACTAAAAATAAATTGCACTAGCTATTGGCATGAAAATGAAAAAGGATTATTTTATTCAAAATACGCATGTGTATAAGAATAAAAGAAATACAAGGATCCCTGACTTACAGACTTTTTCCTCTATCAGTATGAAATGGAGTAGACAAGATAATAAAATAAAGATCCTTAATTAGGAAAACATGGCTTGAAACATGGTTTCATACCATGAATTGAGTTTGTAAATGCCCATAATGCATAAATAACATGTGCATAGACTTTACACTATACAGTAATGGTAAAAGAAATTGATTTTAATTCTATTTGCTCATCTTTAAAAATAAGTTTGAATTTGTGGTGAACAAGGAAGTATGATTCAGTGCTGATTGACAGCAAACCATTTTTTCTTGGCTTTGAGTAGAAAATTTAGTGATTTTATTTAGCCAGAGATTTCCTCTATTAACAGAATATAGCTATTATTATAGAAAAAGATAAAATTAGAGTATAATTAAATTCAGGCTACTTAAAAAGTCAAGCAATTTGAATTGTGTAAATTCAGACTAGTAAATTTGACTTGGAAAATCCTCAGGATAATTCACATACTTGAGCTGTAGTTATTGGCACGGCACCAGGGTGGTCAGCAAAAAATTGTTTGTCATCTCGAAGATCTGCAGGTCCAAGAACAAAGCTGTAAGTGAAGCAGAGTAAATGAAAGACCTGAATTATGATGCTTTCACTATAAGCTCAACTTACAACAACCCCGTGTTATTAAATGGTTCACAAAAAAGGGCAAGCCAAGGCACACATAAATCAGAAAAATTCAAGAAAAATGTCCATGTCATACAATTCTAGGAGAAATATTCATTTATTGCTAATTGAGAAATCTTCCAAATACAAATTTGAATTATAACTATTTTGTTAAAATGCCTATCTAGCCAAAACAACGGACTAAATTGAGTGGTAAAGATGCAACATTATCACATGAGCACCCATTTTCAAATCCACAAAGGAACTGAGTGTGCTCCAAATATGAGCAAGCTTCAACATGTAAATCCAGATACAGTGAAGTACACAAATTATATGCCCAGGGAGATATCCCATTGGGAACTGCTGAGTGTGCTCCAAGTATGAGCATGCTTCAACGTTTCAATCCAGATATTAGTGAAGTACACAAATACAATGTCCAAAGATTGGGCTACCATTTGTGCTTTGCTGGCAGAAGGCACCTTCTACCCTCATTTACCTTCAAAACAACTTTTTTCAAAACTAATACCCAAAGCATTAAATGAAGTACCAAGTTCTGTACAAAGATCTTACATAGTTGCAATTTTAATTATGAAGGCATCAGTTTGAAACAAAAAGGAACTTATCATATCCCTTTTTCCAGACTAAAATAGTTAATAATATTAATTTAAGTTGGGCCCAGTAATTTCTTATTTGGAGGCAACTTAATAATATCATTACAATTAAAATAAATAAGTGTTTTTAAACACTAGTATTAAAATAAAAAAGTATTCTTAAATATTTAAAATTAATATAAAACAGAAAGCATTTTTAAATATTTGGAGAAATACTTAAATCCAAGGGCCCATTTTGGAAAGATATATCAGGGAGGTGCCTAGCTTCATTTGATCATCTTGATTTCATTTTGGCATTTTTCACTTTAGAGCATTCATATTCAAATTCACATCTGAAGATGAAAACCCTTGGCTGTGTGGAGGTTTTGGAGGACAAAAACCCTCTTGGACTTCATTTTTGGAATTGGGGATGAAAACCCTCAGTTACATCTACAGCATCCTCACACAGTGGTTGCATTCAAGCTGATTTGGAGAGTTTGTGTCAAGTTTCCAGATTGAGCGATCTGATTTGCAGGCAAATTTATTGGCATTTGCAAGGGTTTCATCACTGAATTTCAAGGCTGGGTGCTATTCATCATTATTTTTATGTATAAACCTGAGTTCTACATTTAAGGATGGATCGCCATTCCTACCCTAGGTTGATTTCAGTATGGCATAACATTTAGGTTGCTGGTCGCCATCATTTTTGCACATAATTGACCAAGTTAAGGCACCATCATTGGAAATTTCAAAATTATCTATCACTGGGTTTAGGAGAGCTGCCTCGCGCCATTATTCCAAACAGCATTCCTACAGACGACAAGGACAATCTGCAGCTGTTACAGGAGTTTATTGAGCTGTTTGCAGCCAACAGCTAATTTAAAGAGGGCGTCAAAAATTTCTGAGTGAGCACAGCTTGTTTGCAGAGTTTTCCAGCCACTGCTGTTACTGTTTTTGCCATCATTAATTGCATATTTCCTGGCTGGAACAAGGCGCCAGAGATATAGTGGGGTCCACACCATTTTGGAGGCATTTATTCTTCATTTCCGGCAATGATCTGCAATTTGCAGCCAGTTTAGGGGAAGCACCAGCATTAAACCAAGCTGTAACTTCATTCCCAGTAACTTCTGTTCTAAGAATTCTTTCCACCCAACAACCACATACCAGCCTTCATTACAGGCCGCCGCCACATAATTGGGGGTTTATTGCATTTCCAGATCTGATCGTAGCATGCAAACTGGGCAGCCATATCTGTTGATTTATTGAAAGTGCAGACTTGCATACATTTTTGCAGGAGCTAGGGTTTGTGAATCAACCCTTGTCTGATGTAATGCAATTCAGATTTAGTCAAGAAGTTGCTTGGAAAGTTGATTAGGGGTTTGGAGTATTTATTTTCATTTCCAGTTACTGTTCTTTTATTTCATTTCCAAATATCAGAAAATTGCAAAAGTCTCACATTTCCAGCCATTCTAGTTCAGGGACATTACAGAACAAATGACAATTCAGGACAAAACATTGGAAAATACCATTAAACTAGTAGGGCACCTTGTCAGGGGCACAACTCCTTCACTGTTGATCAGACTTTGATATAGTTTAATGTGTTAGAAAGCTTGGCTCAAGCTCTAGATCCATCAAATTGATTGCTTTAGCATACATTTTACCTGGAAAAATTTAAGCCCCTAAAACCATACAGAAGCTCCCAAACCATGAAACATGAAAAGATATAAATTCCAAAATTCTATATTTTGTTAGTTTCATATCATGAAAATCCCCTCAGCTACTTGGGGAGCACTTGTCAAATCACATTCTAGGTTCCAAGGTGGATCTCTTCATTTTCTATTTTATTAAATTGTTCATTACTTGCTACAAATAATTCAAAAAGGAATTATTATCTGGATGTAATAATCATCATGTTGAAGCTTCATGTATCTTCCTGAGATCACTTATCTTTTTGCAAGTTACCCGTGGCTTAAATAAAGCTTCATTTACATCACAGTATCATATGTATTTATTGTGTTCATTTCTTTATTTTTGGTTCACTGATTTTATAACACATCAAGTTTCTGCAATTAAGAGTTTTGTCCGCCAGATTTCCAATAAAATTCAGATCAATGGTATCAAAGTAGTTTGTTCTGTTTGTGTATGTCCCATTGAATGAGATTGAACTACAGGGAACAGGATTTCAGGACGCAACTTTCAATACATCTTCCTTATCAGTTCAAACAATCTAAGATAGCAAAATCCTTTCAAATTGTTGCCCAAGAAGAAGATGACAGCACTCTTCTCCAATATTGTTTCAAAGATTACACCTACAACATCCACCTCTTCATCAAGCAAACCCTTTTTAGCATCCAATACCCTTTAATGTAAAAGTGAATTTTGCTATTCCTCTTTTTGAAGGCAAAAATGATGCAAATGATTTAGACAAATGGCTTGACCAATTGGAGTAATATTTCTTTGTAATTTATTTTTTTCTGACAATGAAATGATAACATTTGCCCTCTTAAAAACCATACTCCGTGTCAAAAAAGTGTCGGAATTGAATTGTGTTTGAAACAATGAAGATGGTGAAGATTAATTAATACTAAACCAAAAGGATGCCTTGGTCAAAATTGGGCAAAATTTGCATATGCCATTGGAGACGAATACTGTATGGAGAATTATAATGGCTGCCATAAAACATTGCATCAATTGCAACAGGGTACAGACTTGACAGTGAAAAATTCAATAAATATCATGCCTAGAACACAAATTTTGAGATATGTGACAGTGAGTGACACAAAAATTTGAAATATTGTAGCCACTTGCAGTTTGACATCCAAGAAGATACCAAGTTTGTTGGCATTGTGACATTGGGTAAGACTTAGCAATATGTAGTCAAGATTGAAGATAGAAAGAAAGAAATTAATTAAATTAATGTTCCCAGGTGACCAGAGGTAGGTCAATGGGACTAGAAATCACAATGGTTAACAAAGAAAATCTAGAAAGAGAGAACCCTAGAATCAAAATAATAAGTAAATAAGATAAAATATAGTGTGCCAATAACAAATAGCAATCAAGGGTGAACAAGAGCCCCAAAAGCATGTGCTGTTGAAGATTGGAAGAAAACCTCATCAAATGTCCCCCTTTATGTCTGAAATGGGGGAGTCATCTAAGCCATCATCTGTCATTGTGAAAGATAATGCTCATTGGGGAGCACCCAAGGTCAAAAGGCCATGCTCAGATAGCCTAGGAGAAATCAAAGCTCTAGAAATTCCCCTATCCAACAAGGCCAATGTAGCTCCCATAGTAGAAAAGAAGCTCATCCTATAAGCCTACCCTTGTGGTGTAGGGGGTGGCCAGTAAGTAGTAGATCCATGTCATTGGAATGGGACAAATTCAGGCCGATGGGAAGGAGCATAGCCATGATGCCAAGGGAGACAAAATTGGATAACCCAAGTAATTTGAGAAGTAATCATATGCTGAGAGAAGCATCACCTAACTAATCTACCAACTTTGTTATGTGAAGTACCAATATCCAAAGGTCATTTTGTGTCACTTGTTGCCCAGGTGGGTTGGAAAAAAGAAATGATCAACATGGAGAATTTAGAGGCCCTTGACTCCCTCCTTACAAGGATTTGTGCTAAGGGTAACCACCTTGTGAAGAAAAATAGCCAAGCACCACTAGTCTGAATATTTGAAAAAAGTAGATAAATTGTTGCCTAAGTCCCTAAAGAGGCAACAAAATCTTCCCCAAATGTCATAATAAATGGGGCATCTGAAAATGAAGTGTTCCTCATTCTCCACATCCTAGAGAAAGCAAAGACCACAAATCTAGTCCTAACAAAGGATGAAATGATCAACATGGAGAATTTAGAGGCCCTCGACTCCCTCCTTACAAGGATTTGTGCTAAGGGTGACCACCTCGTGAAGAAAAATAGCCAAGCAAAACTAGTCTGAATATTTGAAAAAAGTAGATAAATTGTTGCCTAAGTCCCTAAAGAGGCAACAAAATCTTCCCCAAATGTCATAATAAATGGGGCATCTGAAAATGAAGTGTTCCTCATTCTCCACATCCTAGAGAAAGCAAAGACCACAAATCTAGTCCTAACAAAGGATGTAATGATCAATTTCAACCTATAACTAGTGAAAGCACTCTCAACTAGCCAAGGGGAGCCTCAAGCTATGGGACCAATGATGTTGAAGATAGAGAGGGTAGCCAATAAAACAATCCACCATCTATGATAAATGCTTGATGCAAAAAGCCAACTAGGGGCTAAGAAGCACACAAGAGGAGACCCAAGTGGTCTGAGTATACTACTTGTAGATATCCTCTCTAACACTTCTATTAATGATGTACTTCATGGGAAGGAGCCAAGGAAGGTGTACATAAAAGGTAGTCCATCAGTAGAGATGTCAATAGAAAGAAGAAGCCACCTACTCCAAATACCAATAGTGCCAACACCTAGTAGGGGCCAAAGAAGCAATGGTGACAAGTGAAGCCATCCTCTCAAAGGAGCAAAGTGCTAAAAATGATATCTCTTGCAAGGAGAAAGTAAGCTTGAAAAGAGTCTCAAGTCGTAGCAGCTAGGAAAAAAACCTAGCTTGGCTAATGCACTGAAGATAGTCTCTATATCCTCTCAATATGGGCCCATTCAATGACTCCCAACCTAGGTCCCCAAACATTTGAAACTATAGAATTGATGATCATATCAAAAAGCCACAATTTGGAGGGGATGTCCTAGAAGTGGATCTTGAAACACAGAGTTCCAAGACAAAATGAGAGGCATACCCCTTGCAAAGGTGCAAATGAGAGGGAAACTTCATACTAAAGGATGGACTAGAAAATTGGACCCTCAAGTATGTGTAGGCCGATCTGATATCTAGAAGTTCCACTTTATAGAAGAATTGGAATCTAGAGAGAGCAATTGGAGATATTGAAAATCATGGTTTGAGCTTTACTAAGATTAACCACAAGTTGAATTTTACATAAACGAGCAAGGGCATCAAATTATCACTAGAAGCCCTCTCCAAGATGTGATAGAGGACGACATCGTCAACAAAAAGAAGAATAGCCATAACCACGTCATTCAAAATGTAACCATCATCTAAATGGGCATGCCACTAAAGAAATACTTCTAACTCATCAATGTAAATGCTGAATAGGGTTGGTGAGAGAGGACACCCTTACTTGATCCCAATGGTCCTCTTCACAAAGACAAAGAGATCATGATAAGTATAACCATATCAATAAACCTCCAAAGTTATCTTGAGATAAAATGCTCTGTGAAATGTCTTCTCTAAAAGTGTGTGATGTCTTATTTGTCCAATATTTTATGTGGGAATGACACGGTTTCTATGAATCCAGATCCCATACTATAATAGTTTTATCTTGGGTAATCAATCTACAAAATTCCAGAGAAGACTCCTTCAATGAAAATATCTCTGATTGTTGCAAAGAAGTCTCTACTTTTAATCTGCAGCAAAATTTATCTCAATGATTTGCATCCCACGGTGAGCACAAATCACTTCTAGATTAAAATTAAAAAACTAAGGCATAAGAGCCAACAAACAATCTCAATCTTATCATGGAGCAAATTATAAAAATGGAGAAGAAGCTTTCCAAATTTGGAAACCCTGTTGTTGAAGGATTGCTTCAAGCATTGGAAAGATGCAATAAAGCTATGCAAAGACTTCATGAAGAACTGTATGCTAAAGAAGAATTTTTTATTGATCTGCAAATAGAATGCGAAGAGCTAAATACAATGATGCCAAAATAAATTTAGATGAGAACATTGTAAGCCCTTCTAATTTGTAGCATTTTGATTACCACCAAATACATTTGGTATATTTTTTCCTTTTATTTAGAACATGTTGGTTTGATAGCATCTCTACTCCTAAATCTTCACACTAACAAAAGCAAATTTTGAATGGTTCACCCCATTCAATTGTAAGGTAATCACTTCTATCTTAACAAAATCTTGTGTTCATCAGAAATTCGAACAAGGAGAAACAGGATTCATTGCTTCCCAAAGAGGGCTGTTATCCAGGAGATAGTTCAAAGTAAAACATTGGAACAATTCCAAATAATGGTATGCCACCTCCTTGGGGTGCAATTCCTCCACCATTAATCAGAATTTGAAACCGTTTGATGTGTTGAAAAGCTTGAGTTATGCTCTGAACCCATCAAAAATGGCTTTCTTTAGCATACATTTTAGCTAGAAAAATTTGACCCACAGTAAAACACTCTGAAGGACTCCAAAATTACAAAATAAAAAAGTATAGAATAATACCTATTTTTTTATGGACCAAAATTTTATCATTTTACAAGTTCATGTCACAACAAATCCATCACAACTTCTTGGGGAATGCCTTGTGACATTACTTTCAAGATTCCAAGGTGAACTATTCATTTTCTATTTAAGACAACTCATTTCCTATTAAGAATAGCTATAAAGTAATTAATATTGAATATGATAATTGGTGTGTTATGGCTTCACATCTCTTCTCAAAGATCACTACGGATAATTTGCTACAGAATTTTACAAATCCAGTCAAAATACATCGAGGTAAAACAATAGGAGCTTCAAAATTCCCATCAAGTTGATAGGAGAGAAGCTTCAGAATTCCCAGCAAGCTAAACAAAAGAAGACAAAACCAAGACACAATAACCAGATTTACCATTTGCACTGCAAGAAAAGGCAATGAAGTTGCGACCGCTAGACCTATAGAAAACACTATAGTAAGCAAAGACCAAGTATATTGTGATCTGGTAGTGCAAGTGCAATCTTAGTTTCAAAGCAGGTGACTTTTCAATAACATTCTATTTAGACTTGCTGCTTCTGTTACACCATGAACCTTTAAGTATCACCAACATGGATTGCCAAGCCCTTGTGGAGCACCAAAAAAAATTCAGGGCTTGTTACTAGCCAAAAGAAAACAGGGAACACAGAAACATGACTAATTTGTAAGGCCTTAGAAAAAATATTCTGAATAGTTGGTACAAACACATCATTAAAGAATGACCAGTTGTGAGTTTCCTCAGGGCACTATACAAGGACCAAAAACAATCTCAAACAAGTAAGGGCAAGGAATATAATGCAAACCAATTTAGGAATGTATTTAACAACAGAAGGTGATACAAAATTCAAATGGATATTTTTCTCATTTGGGATGACGATCAAAAAACTACAAGACACCTATGTTACCGGGTTCTTCAAAAAAGGACCCCATGCCCGCTCCTAGAGCGTTAGGATATGGGAGCGGCCTGAGGAGTGCCTGGGAGCGCCCAGGCAGCCCAGGGTTCTCTGTGGGTCCTTCTTGGGTGCTCCCAGGCACTCCCAGGGCGCTGCCAGGCAGAAAATGTTAATTTGAATCATCCTTTTTTGTTGCAGTAGTTTGTTATCTGTTTTAGCTTGGGTTTCAAATTAATTTCAAAGGTATTATTTCATTGTCAGCTTCTTAAATGTTGCTTATCAATTTAGTGGATTTATAAAATATTTATTTCAGTATAAACATTGACATTAATCCAATATTGTAATAACTAGATGGTTTATCGTCAGATCCCTATTATCATTGTAAGTTTGTAATTGCAAAGATCTTCATTTGAATCGTGACTTTAGACATATATGATATATGACATAATGTTGAAATTTTGAACTGTCAATTGGCATTTATCTTTATCACTACCGTTGATCAATGATTCAATGATGAATTGATGACTGATGATTGATGAAGTATACTATATCATACTATCAAATGTATTTACAATTTGTATATTTTTTATTTTTTGCATATATATATATAGCCGTACCATATTTCAGGAAAAAATAAATTGCCGTACCGGCATACCCATATCCCGTACCCATGCCCGATCCCATACCAGAACCGGCAACTTAGCAAAACACATTTAAAGATCCTTTTAGTCATCTAACATAGGAGAGGAGTTTGGTTTCATGACAAAACAAAAGTTGAGTTTCATAAGCTCGCCAACATCCTCAATTTTCACATGACTAAATTTCAAATCATTGTGAATAAACCTGATTCATTGACAGATTCTAGGTCACAAGGCGATAGCAAACAGTAAGTATTAGAGACAGCCAGACATAGATTATACTGTTATACATCATGTAGCTAAAAACTCTAAATTAATAATAACAATTTTACTAAAATGATAAAATATGATATGTTGTTTCACCACTATCATAGGATACAATGTAATATTTTTTGAAGTGATCATGCATTCTAGTCAATAGGCTAGTGATTGTTTGTTGCAGAGTATAATGCTTACCTGAAACAAGCATCAGGAGAACTGCAAAAATGCAAATTGAGCAATAGTGGTAAAATCATAGCACAATCACCAGAAAAGCACACTACAAAAATTGCATGGTGATACAAATAGAACTATTGCACCTCTCCCAAACAACACGAAAATCCAGTAAATGGTGGGAGAAACATCTAGCTTTATCCTCAACTCAATAGATCTTGATGAGAGCTATCCTTAAAATCCCCACAAAATTTATTTTCAAATTTTATATAAGAAGCAAGATGTCCATCACAATTTTTAATCAAAAGGAAGTTGCTGTGAATTTTCCTCATCAAGTCCTACAGGACATCATAACACCATACAGAAACTGTTGGGCTGAAGAAGAGGGGAAAACAGATGAATATGACCACGGCAGACAGAAAAATTTGGAGCAAATGTCAACTCAAAAGTAAATTTATATGAAGTTAACTGCTGGGGGAACCAACTTAACTAAGGCACATAGTATCTTTTATGAGCTATTTTCAGCCAATTAGTCAAACAGTACTGTTGAAATTTTGATTTGCCTGTTACAAAATTTTGTGAAAAATCATTTGACAAATTTTCCCATAAAATGCACATTAAGCATGATTATTTTCTCAATAGTAAAAAGTCACCTACAATCAGATAAAATGCACATTAAGCATGATTATTTTCAAATCAGTTTCTACCTCTGAAAAATTGAAAAATCTATAAAATAGTTAATAAAAAAACTATGAACTATAAATATTTAATATTGATAATTTAAAGTTAAATGGGATGAGTTCATGTGGTAAATCATTGTAAGTTTCATTGTGGCAACCTGTATTCAAATCCCAGGGTACAATTTAAGTTTTTAACATACTTAATTGTACAAATTTTAACTTTTTAAATGGGTTTATTACCAATCCAGTTCTGCGTGCCATACCCTTATGGATGAGGCCAAGTGCAAGTTTTGGGTAACCTTGAAAGAAGAGATACACCATTCATGGCATATAAGCCAAAGGGCAGCCCATAAGCAAAAACAATTAAAAACAGCAAGGACAATTTATATAAAAATAAATAACTTAAGTTAAAAGGAGGCAACTTCTTAGACTTGTACCCATTAAGTAGAGTTGGTGTAAATCAGTATATGGCTACCTAGATACTAATTTCAATGTCAAGTTAGGTATTTTACTACATTCAGTTGTGTGAAGACAACAACTTACATTAATGACAAATCATAATAGTCTTACTTTTTCATTATTATTGTCTTTACATCAATCCTTTTAGTCATCCAGTTAAAAACTAACACTGGGCATTTACTCTTCACCTACTTGGGTAGAATTTCTAAAACCAGTGAAACTTATGTGTATTGATATTGCATTCAAAATCTTTTACCTTCAAATTTACTAATCTTCCTTAGATTGTGCTTATTTATACATTGGTTACACAGATGTGACCCAGTTGTGATATTAACATTATACAATATTAATTCTCTTTATCTACTAGTAATGACGCATATGTAAATACTAAATATAAAAAGGAATGATAAATCCCAGAAACTTGCAAATTGTAAACCTTAAAACAGAAACAAATGTGGCTCTGATAACAGTAGGTGCATCAAGTCTGCACAAAAATTTACCTAATTTTGTCCCAACAAGAATTATTGGAACACCAGGCGCAAAATGTCTCAGCTCAGGAAGCCACTGCATGGTTAAGGAGTCATTGGAGTTAAAGACTTACTAATTTTAACAAACAAGTAACAACAATACTTCAATGGAAGCAAAAACAAACTTCTTGTAGGAAGTTCTCAAAAAAATATAACAAGTCAAATCTGACAGAATGTATACCTTTTTCGTGATATTCTCATAGCTTGCCTTGCTAATGAGAGAAAATGCTAGAAGAAAAACATCTGCTCCCCTGTAGCTCAGAGGTCTCAGCCTATTGTAGTCCTCTTGACCTGTACCATAAAATTCAACAGAAAACCTTAAAAATTTTGGGTACCATATCTGGCCCCATCACTAGAAAAATAGGAATAAAAGGCAATGCAACACACTAAATGGTCTGGGATAATTTTGAAGCATGAAAAGCAAATGCTGCGTACTCTCAGTTTAAAATGCTTCCACCAACAGTGATCCAATATAAAATGTCATTCCACAATATATACCTGCTGTATCCCAAAGGCCAAGATTGACTGTGTTGCCATCCACCACAACATTAGCACTAAAGTTATCAAAAACTGTTGGCACATAGTCCTGAAATCCACCAGAAACAATGTAAGAATGTGCACTAGTCCCTGATACAAAAAATGCCCGATATTCAGTGAGCCCTTACGGACCAAAACTCTTTAACAGAATGTACTTCAAAACTCAAAACGGAAGGATCAAATATGATCTGCAAATGCCCTAATAACCCAGGGAAGGATATTAAATTATTTATCTTCAGCATTCCAAGTCCAACTATGGAAACTTGTTGTCAGGAAAGAGTAGATAATGAACTTCTCCAAAGAGCAGATAGGTCTGTATTAAACTAAACTAAATGCACATAAAACAAAAGCAGTTCTACAGCAGTAAATATTTTGCATTTTTTAATTTTACAACAATTATTTAATTTCTGCTTACAGCAAACATTCAAATGGAAGTCTAGCAATCTGATACGGCTTACTGGACACCCCAGCATTCAAACTGCATGCCACCGATCATCCTATTGACACTCTAGAACTCATATTGTATCCTAAGGGTTTTTGTCCTCACGATGGTTAATATCCATGCATGAAGGATTTCGTCTCCAAGGCACAGCTGCTGAAACACCACATCCAACCAAGGGAAAGAAATGATTTTGCAATATTCAATGCTGCCTTCTCCTTCTTCCCCATCACTTCTTGTACTCCTCAACTCAAGCAATCCCAAATCAATGGATATCTATTCCTCAATTGGTTGTTTCTTACTGACAAACAACTCCCCACAAATTGCTGGCAGCTAACTGATCGATTCCTGAATTGGTGGTTTTTAACTGAAAAATAACTCCCCACAAATCACTGGCAGCTACCTGACCCATCACTACCTAACTGGCAGACCAAGCCGCCTCAACAGGAGGACTAGGTCATCTTGCATTAACTGAAAGACCCCTCCTTTCTAACTGGCAACAGGGGCTCAGTCAAGACTCAGTACTGTCAAACTGCTGACAAACTCAGCTTTGCGGATCTAATCAAAAAAGGGACATTACAAGGTCTAACAATAAAGACTAATGATCTCCTACAAGGAGGGTGAAATGTTTTAGCTTCAGCTTTTGAGATAAGGCATATTTTCCTGAAAATATGAGGAAAAGGAAATTTAAAAAATGCATCTACAAATTTCTTCTTGAAACATTAAGGAGTAGAGAAAAATAAAATAAAAAATAAAACATCATAACCACATCCACCAGACTGTAATACCAAAACTCTGTAACATTACCGGTAAACAAGGGGGAAAGTTATTCAACAGAACGCTTTTCAAAGCTGTCAATGAACAAACTGAATACCAGCTGAATTTACCCTAACTTAATCTCAAATTAGGCATATACCTAATTTTGATGCTTAGAACCTTAAAATATCATGTAGTTAAAAATACCAGCAATTTGGAATGACAAAAACTCTTTAATATAGAGCAAAGGAAAATAATAGATCGCACTGCTAAAAATACCAAATCTAATATCTAGATTCTAAACTATGGAAATTAAATGAAATATCAACTATTCTAATTCTTGATTAACTAGAAGTTAAAACACAAAGTTGTCTATCAATTTTTTTACTTGCCTAGTAGGGACTAAATTTAAAATTATAAGTATAGTTCACTTGTTTTTAACTTCCCCCAATAACTTTTTCCTTATTCTCGCATATTAGTGGAAAAGCAAATGTTTTATTCTCCTTAAGTAATGGCTACTTCCAAAATGGTGAGCCTGTTAGAGAAGCTCTAAATGTTAAGCAACAGCTTCTTCCTTTATCATGAGTCCACTAGTGAGGCTTAAAACATTGGAAAGGATAACATTACAAAGTTAATCCGGAATTTCACCTTAATAATTTGCACTGAAAAATACAACCTACACACCATAATTCATTATGCCATCATAAATTCCCTTCTAGCAAATGAACATGGACGAGGGAAAAAACAGAAATTTACAGACACTAAAAATACACAATAAAGTATAGCTTTCAATGTGACATGGTAAGTGTAGGCAGCAGGGTAGGCATAGTGGCAGGTGTGGGCAAAGATGCAGCAGTGGCAACCAAGGAAGAGGATTCAGCAGAGAAAGGAGATGATGTTCAAAGGATTTTTGATTTTTCAGATCAGTAAGGAAGGCTGCACTTTTTCCCAGGGCCAGAAGATTGGAGCCATAACAGGTGATTGCAAGGAGAATCAGACATCCTGCAAATTGAAACAGAAGAATGACAACTGAGCCACTGGTGACCTTTCTTATCTTGAGAAGGGCTCTCCTAGCTCTTCTTGGCTTCTGGATAAATTCGCAGGGGGTGTTTCACTGTCTCCTCCAGATGCAGTTTCACTCAGGTGGTGTTTCACTGCCTCCTCCAAATTGGAGCCATAACAGGTGATTGCAAGGAGAATCAGACATCCTGCAAATTGAAACAGAAGAATGGCAACTGAGCCACTGGGGACCTTTTGAATCTTCAGAAGGGCTCTCTCAGTTCTTCCGGGCTTCTGGATAAATCCGCAGGGGCTGTTTCACTGCCTCCTCCAGATGGAGTTTCAGTCAAGGGCATCATTTATGTGGACTGCAAAATTCCTTCAATCCATTTCACTGATGCAGCAAGTTTTGCAAGTTCCAAATCACAAGAGATAATATTGTTGAGTCTTTTTTGCTGGTTAAATTGTTCTTTTAGATTCAGTTGCTGCTCTGAAATTGCAGTCAAATCTGAGTAACGTCAAAAGAATTTTAGGGTTCCAGTTGCCAATATTTCTTTGAAGGAGGATATTGTTGGAAAGCTTTAAGGGCACCCTGAGCCGGTGGCACTATATTTGGAGATATTCCAGTGAGGCTGGCAGAGGATGTCAGCGTGTGGTCCCTTCCTGAAGCTTGCATAGATCATATTTCAAAGGAATTGAGCTCTAGATCTCTTGTGAGCAGAATTTTGGGCAGATGGCCACAGATTAAATGGATGGAGAGTACTTGGCATAACATTGTTTGTCCTTCTTTGTTTTTCTGTCTACGGGTTTCTTTCAAATTCAGTTTCAAGCAGAGAAGGATCGCAGTTTTGCAAAGTACAATGGTCCATTGTTCTTTGGCAAGGTTGAGCTCAATTTGTGTCCACAGAAACCCTTTTTTGACCTGAAGGTGGAAATTATGGCTAAGATCCCTCTTTGAACCTGATTTTACAGTCTTCCCTTAGTCCTTATGAAATTCAAATTTGATTCAGTCACCAGCAGAACTGATTGGTAGCTTTGTTAAGCAGGACTCTGAGCACATGGTTTTCAAAACAGCTTTGTGAGAGCATGTGTCATAGCTGACATTTCTAAACTCTTGATTCCTTTCTTCACATCCTGGCTTCAAAATGTGCACTTCAAAGGACTGCCCTTTGGATGTTTTCATTGTCACAAGATTGGGCATAAAATTGCTGAATGCCTTTCCTCCAGGTTTCCTAGTTCTTCTCCATCTTTTTTCACAGAAATGGATTCCAAAATCAAGATAGCCAGACAAGGCCTTTATTTGGAGGAATCATGGTTGTTTTTTGGCTTAAGGGAGAAAAGATTTGAATGGTCCATCTCCTGTTTCAGTTATAGATCTTTTGGGAGGTTCCATAGCTCTGTATGGAGATTCTTCTCTTCCCTTTGACAGATTTGGGCAGCCAGGCACAGTGGTTCAGCAAAGGCAAAAGCTGGATACAACTGCAGGGGAGGTCAGTCTTGGTTTAGAGAATTCCCAGCTTCAAAAATTTACTGATCTGGGTTTTCCCTGCAAAGATGATTCCCAAATGATGGACGATGTGGATTTGATGCATCATGATTTTAGGTGAAAAACGAGGAAGATCATTTATTTAACTCAGAATTTTTATCCATTGCTCAGTCAGACAGCCACAAAAATGAAAGTAAATTGTGTGCACAAAGGAAATTGTGGACGAAATACGGAAAGGAGAAGACAAAGGAGGAAATTACAACAGGTATCCAATACTCTATTGGCAAGTTTTTTTCACGCGAGAGCTCTCTTTGCTTTCATCTGGCTTGCTGGTTTTAAGGAATATGGAAAAGCAGCAGCTCACTCACTAGGTTTTCCTTTCAATTGTGATTATGTAGGCTCAAGACTCAAATTGCTCTTTCAGATAACGAGTTGGGTGATTATTTTTTTAATCTTCCCTGGTAATTGAAGAGACCCTTTCTCCCTCATCACCAAAGAAGAAACACAGAAGAAGAAATTCAGAAGCATAAAGTCTGTGTTTGGAAGGTAAGAATTCAATTGGAATTCGCTCCCAATGGACTATGGATGCCTTTCTTTCCCAAAAGGTTAGGAGGTTTTTATCAAGGCATCCTTTATTCTGTCTCTCCTCCTCGTAGAGGTTTACTGTGTTTGGTAAGTTCTTCCATATTTGTCATAAAAGCATCTCTTCAAACTTAAATTGTTTAAGTTTCCTTCAATTCCCTCAAGCAGGGTCTGTTTTGATGTATCATTGATTTGCACCTTTATTTGTTTGGTTGTATTTTAGTTTTTTTTCTTTACGGCTGAGGGCCTCATTAGATCCCTCACTTTACCTATCCCAAAAAAATTACATAACAAAGTGTGAAAGATGTCAGTGTATGGGAGAGCACATTACTCCACTAGAAGTGAACCAGGTTCAATTCCCTCCAAACACACACATAATGTTCTGTGCAATAAGCAGTATTCTATTCTCCACAGCTATTGTACGGGGTGTGCCAATGTTGAAAACAAGACGCAAAAAAATATACACTGTAGAAAAACAGGGCTGAAAATTGAAACCTTCCCACATTCACCTTGAAATGGCTATTAATCCTAAACATATCGACTAAATCTCTGCAAATTATCATGTAGCTACAAATCCCCCAATAATACAATGGAAAAATATTAACTATAATTACTGGTCCTTGTATAATGTAATTAGCACTCTGTTCGCATTACAGAGCCTGCGTTCAAATCACAGGAAACATGATAAATTGATGATATCGGGTTATATTCTGCATCCAATTTAATTGGTGGGGCAAAACCCCAACAAACGCTGTATTGTACAAGTCTGGGTAGAGTGGACGAAAGAGACATCTTTCAGCCGTAGTAACAGAACAGAAGATTATCCCACAAGAAGGGGGAAGTAAATCAAAATTATAATCAGAATCGATGTTAAACTCAAGGGTTCATGCCCCAAACAGAAATGTTAACCGTATTTACTTGAGTAGAAAAATTCAGACGTAAATTATGCCATCAGAAAACAGAGAGACGCAATTCATCTAAATTTTCCCTAAATTTAGCCAGGGCAACTCCCCTCGGCATATTGCAGTGCAAAGCTCAAAACGAACGGATCATATGGTGCTGAATTCTCCCTAAACTAACCTAGGAATAGAGATTAACCCTAAACCTAGCATTTAAAACCGTGCAAACAATCACGTCGCAAAAAACCGCCCATTTTTAGTCGACAAGAAAAAATTGAGAACTTCATACTTATTTTGAAAAGTTTCATCAATGAGGCAGCGAATTCAAAACCCATCGCCAAACAAAAATTCGATCTGTTTCTCACCAGCATTTCACATTACAAATTTCCTTCTAGGGCACGAAAAAACAAAAAACAAATCACATAGCACTAAAATCGTGACAAAAAGTAAAGCTGCAATTTTTTAAAAACTTGCAATAGTTATTCAAAAGCTGCGATACTTACAGTTGGAAAAGTATTGCTAGTATAAGAGATAAGCATGCAGGTTTTGCCGACCGCTCCATCTCCAACAGTCACGCATTTTATGAACTTGCAGGTACTCATCTCTGAGGAATAGAATCTATGTCTTTCTGATAAATGCTCTCACTTCATCATTCTGTTAATTAACGAAAACGAAACATAAGCCTTTGGAAGCGAAGGTCCCCTCCTCTTTATGGTCCTAACATAAACCCCATTAATCATGGCAATTCTTTATTGTTCTCCCTAACCTTTTTTTTAATTTTGCTTCTGCGGGAATCGATCCTACGACATGCTAAAAACAAATGAATTCAATGGAAGGAGCGCTTGTACACCAAGATTATACGGTGCTGTCAAATGTTTTATATGATGACGAAGCGAGGCTTAGGAAATAAGTAAATAAGGTACACGTTTATTTATCTTTCTTTTTGTTGGTATATACGTGAGAGTTTGTTGGGGTTGATTTGACCCCTAGTCTGCTTCAAGTACGACCTAAGTCTTATGGGTTGTATGGAAGGAGAAGGTTTTGTTTTGTTTCATTATTTTTCTAGAAGATTGCATATGTTATACATTGCTTCCCTTAGAAGCTAGTCTTCATATAGAAGGGCATAATTGTCTTGTGCTGTAGTCTGAAGGTAGAGGATCATTGCTTGCCATCATGGAGAATATCTTCTCTTGATTTTTTGGTTTTTGTGTATTTGTTAGTTATAATTTATTGTTTTATGGTTTGGTTTTCAAAATCAAACATTATTTAGTTTGGATATAAAGAAGATAAGTTTAGGCTTCTTTAATTATGAATGGAAATGTAATGAGTTTTTGATGGGTTTGAATTAAGTAGATGGTTTTTAAGAATTTTTTTGGGAAGGTGAAAAGGATAGCAAGGTAGTATGGTAAGAGGTCGTATTCGGAGCTTGATAAGGATGATTTTGTTGTTATTCTAATGGTTATTATGTGGTTAAAGTTTTGTCTTTTATTTTATTTTATTTCATTCTATTTAATTAAAATATATGATTGAGATAAGTTTTGATTTTCTCTTTGCTATGTCTAGGTCTTTTGAATTATTTAAAGGGTCGTATAAATTTAATGTGTAGTTATTTGAAAAATGAAGGACATTAAATTTCCATTGTCTATAAAGCTGATATAGATTGTTTCTTGTAGAAAATGGTGTGAGAGCTTTTAGTCAACATTTCATATCACAACTATGTGATCCATCATCGAGATATATTGCTTCTAATATATTATGATGATGGATTCCAAAGTGTGATAACTTTGATGAAAAATCTCACAGATTTTCTACCAAAAATAATCTAATATCATTTGAGATATCTTAAGTGTTTGTCTTAAAATCTAAAGATCTTTAAGTTTAGTCAAGAAACAAAGACATATAACTCTCCTTCATGTACTGTGTAAGGTTTTGGCAAGTGCTTTAGCTATTAGAGTTAATAAAGTCCTACCGAAGATTATAGTTCTTACCTAAAATTTGTTTGTTGAAGGCAAGTTCATTTTGAATAACCTTATGTCTAGATGGGAAGGAGGGTGTAATGTCTTTGCTTTCAAGTTCCCTTACAGTGCAGTTGGCACTAACCTTGTGGATGTGTGTCAACATTATCAGAGGAGTTATTTAAAGATTCCAATGAGCTCAAGTGGTCTAGAGGACTCATGTCATTTTTTGGAGTGATTTTTGGCTTTTGGTGTGCTTTCCAAGAATCTTAGAGATGGTGTCTATTTATAGTAAGTCACCTGATTAGCTTCGTTTATCATTATTCTTCATCGGGATCACTCTATTGCAGTCAGTTTTCATTTCCAATGTATTTCGGCAATTTTTTGCAAAATGGGTGTATTAATGGTTTTATTTTAATTATTTTACTAAGGTCACTAAATATTATTTAAAACATTTTAAAAGTACCTTAGTGTTATAACTCATCAAAATCGGGATGAAATGTTTTAAATAATGGATGCATAAAACAGGGACCTTGCATTTCAAATTATGATTGGTTTAATTAAAAGATTCTTTTCGGAGCTAAAATAGAGTTTTAATTAAAAAGGGAATTTTAAAATTATAAGCTTTTGGAGAGTTTGGTAGAAAAATTATAAAAAAGCATGAGGGGCTCATTTGGACATGGTGACTTATATTTTCCTCTTATGAAAACCTCGTGGTTTTGGGAGATTGAACTTGGGTCATCTCAACCTTCTTGAGGACGAAAACCCTCTTCGAGAAGAATAGTTACGGTGGTGAAAGATCCATCTAGGTTATTATAGTGTGACTCATTTAGAGTTACAATTTGTGCAAGGAAGGAATTATTGATGGAATCATATAGATTTTACACAAAGTTGAATGTTGTTGGTAGTCTCATTGCAAGGATTGTGCTTGAGCTTATTGGCATAGTTGCAAGATTACCGCGGACATATTTTCCAAGGCAAATATCAAGTTTATTTGAATGATAATTCCACTGAGATATCTAAGCATATTTTGAAGAGTAAAGTGCAAAAATTGAGAGTATTTTAAAGTGGTTTGCCACTTTGTAGGCAATATATTCTGGTACAACAAGACATGGAGCATTTGGAGGTCAAACGCCTAGGGTATTAGATTCCCTTGAGTGTATTTGGAGGTATTTCATATTGGACTATTGAAGATTGGTGCTTTACGAGTGGAACAACTAGGTTTTGGAGGGTTTATTAGCACATTTTTGGAGCTTTGGTTTGTTGTTGTAATCAATTTTCAGACCTATGTGTGATATCAGCAAATGGGTTGTGTTGTTTTCCCTTTTGATATAATTTACTCATACGGGATCTTGTAATGTTGTTATAAATGTTGTTCACCCTATTGAGTATTGCTAAATCTTGTCATATGTTGTTATACTAGCTTTGCATTAGACCTACAAACTCAATACAACTTATGGGTATGTTAAAAATATGATCATTGAGTGTTTGGCTCAAATGCCTATATTTGAGATATTATCTTATTTTAATGTATTCAACATTCTACCAACTCTATAATGTAATATCAGATTGTGGGTATCATTTTTGAGTTGAAATATGAGTGTTATGGTATGTAGTTTATGTTGTCCTATTTAATTATTTCACCAAACCAAAAAAATTCAAGGTGGGACATTACAGTGGTATCAGAGCTGGTTTTCCTGCCAGCCTTTTGGAGTTCTAACTTTTGCTACAGTTCTTCAGTTTCATGTCAGAGTTTTAGTAGTGTTTATCAATTTTAGTGGTTCACATCTATTTTGCATGTTTGTGACCAACACCTACATGTCTAGTTATGTACCTCTCTTTGACAATTGTTAGATGCAAAGTTAAAAAGATGACTATAGATAAGTCTATATTTGAGTTGATACAAGAATTGACCATGCTAATGAAGGACCCTAACATTAAAAAGACATATTCGAGGATTGTTGCAAAACCTAAACTTTTGGATGAAGAAGATGCCTTGGCATATGAGGAATGTGTGATTGGACACCAAAATGACCTCTTAGACATGCATGTAACTGGTGATGATGAGGATTTGTTTGACAAAAAAGAAAAAACAACAACCTTGAATCCTAATTTGGATTCATCCAGTGATGATCCTAAGACTAAGGACTTCCTAGATGATTCTAGTAGAGGTGATGTTTATGATGAGCTTACTAATGTACCTTCAAAAGAAGAGCATGTTGATCAGCTAATTATGATGATTTTGATACTCGTGAGTTGGAAAGTGCCTTTTTCATAGAGACAACCACTCTTGAGGAACACAATGAATATTTTTTCTTTGAACAAAGCAATCAACCCTATAGCACATGGGATTCGGATGTGTTGGCACCTAAGTATAATGGGGATCCTACATGGGATGAACATCCTTTTGATCATGATGATGTTCAAATCTTAGAGCACAATGTAAGCCATGAGGATGATATTGAAAAAGCTAATTTTGGAAATTTTGATGATGATCTTGAACACAAATCTGATTTATCAATGCATGAAGTTGGTTATAAGCAAAGGCTTAGTGAACTTGTTGAGTTTGATCCTCGTCCTAATGTTGAGCATTTTCATCAAGTCAGTGAAGGAGAGGGACATGAATCTTAGGGCAACCATGGAGACATTGATGATAAGTATGAAAGTCTTGATTTTGGCATGCAACATAACAATAGTTCATTGTCCTTGCATGCTCATGATTGGAAAAATCAATTCTTGGTGTCCACTAAAAATGAAGTGCAATCTCTATCAAGATTTGACAATGCACATAATTTAATTGAACAACTCTACTAGAAGGTTCAGATTGAAGAGAGACAGGAAAGAGTTAAGGATGGAGTCACTCTTCCTAATCTACAAACTATCAAAGATGTTTTGGGATTGGTGAATATTGATTACTCCTAATTTCTCAATGATAGGGATCATGTTATCAAATTTGCAAAAAAAAGAGGAAAAAGAGATTGATGAACTTTGCTTAGAGATAAGTTTGGCACACTTTTCATTATACAAAGCAAAAAAGCAGTCAACCATGGCAGCCACATCCAAGAAACAGGAAATTAATACTAGGATGGTGGAGATCAAGAAAATGGTGGAAGATACTGATGAACTCAATAAGGATGAAAGATTACATAATGATTTCAACATCCCACATACCAAGGAGTTTTAGAATACAAGTAGTAAACAAGACAAACAACAAGAGTATGAACTCTTAGATCACAAAGAAGAATTTTCATATGATGATATGTTGGAGAAGGGTGATAGAGAAGTAGGAGTTGCATTCTTAGGGTCATTGTAGGTTGTTGAGCATTATCTTGATTCCAACAGATTTTGGGATCCAAGTGAAGTATGCCCATGGGATGTTTTGATACATGAAGGCTTCAACATCTTGAAGATGCCTCCTTTGATCAACTCAGGATATGAAAACATGGTATGTAAAGTTTTGAATCTAATTAAGACACATCTTCATAATGAAGTTTGTTCTACTTTGCATTGTCCTTGCATGGTGTTTAAATTTTTAATCTTGAGCTTTCCAAGTAGTAGGGAACACTGTCACTATTGGGAGGTGAGGTTTTGTATTGAAGCTTTAAGCACCACTAGAAATTCTCTTGTTGAAGCATAAATGGAAATCAGAGTAGCTCAGCATTAGCATGATGGGGTTATTTCTTTGTTGAGTAAGTATACAAGGGGTTACCTACAAGGGTTGTTGGAGGTTAAAGATGTTGGAAATAATATATCAAAGAGGACTATGAAACAAAATTTTAATCTTAATAATATTATCCTCAATTTAATCAGCATCATATGATTCCTTGCACATACTTATAAGTAGTTTGGAGAGAATTTTTAGACATGAATTGGAGCATGTTCCCATTGATAACTTCAGTGAAGGAATTTATAGCCATGATAAAGGTATGTCCTGCTATTAGAATGCCCAAATCTCTTGCTATTTCTAAAATATTTCAGATTTATAGTTGTTGTCCCACTTTCAGATTGTGGAAATTAGACTTTTAAATGATAATTTCAAGATTTAGCAGTAGCAAGGTTGTTTCTTTTGTAGACTTGGACCCTTTGGAGAATATGGACATAAGGTTATAGTTGGAAAGAGCAAGTATTTCAACTAACAGTGCTTCATTTGAGTTTGAAAACCAAGTAATTCATGGTTGCTCAAAGTTATTATCAACTTGCATTCAGGCTAATTTGTGTTCTTTCATGGAGGAGCAATTTAAAATTTTGTTACCAACATTAATTTTGAGCCAAATAATTTATGTTGATGAATTGTTGAGGGATGCTCACTCCAACTTTAGGTTATATGATGATCATAGGATTTGGAACCCAAGTGCAGTTTCTAGTGGTAAGGTGTTGAATTAGGATTGGAGTTGTAAGCAAAAAATTAGAGTTTGTACCACTATCCACTCTCTGATCAACTTACATGGAGTTTTGATTCTTTGCACACAGATGAGTTGGCATATTTTTTGGCCCAACAATTGAGCATTTTGTGGTTGAGAGTGATTGGTAGAGGTGATCTAGTCTCGGGAGAAGACTATTAAGCTATCTTCATTCTCACATCTCCTACATTATTAAGGGTATTCTATATTGTTAACAATTTCCCTCGCATTTCAACATTGATTATGGTGACATCATTTTATGAGTAGATATATTTGGAGTTCTTGAAGGATTTAGGGTAGCTAGTTGTGGGAGTTTTTACGGATATAGTCCAATTATTTGTTGCTTCCACCTTGGTGAGTGATGGTCACCACAAATATTTTATGGTGTTGGTGTGTATATCTTTAGATGATGCTTTGATGTTTGTAGTGGGTTGGGTGTGTTGGTGTGCTCAGATTCACCCCTTTTGACACTTGGAGATTAAGTGTCAATGATGTGTTATCAATTGGTGACTACAAAGGAATTCCCAGGATAGTTGATTTCAGAGTTCGTTTTTCTAGCATCTTCTATACCAACCACTTGTCAGGGATTGATCCATCTCACTTTGGGGACATCATGAAGAGAGGTGTTGAGATTTATGTTTTTTGGTTGAGTAGGTTATCTTTCATGTTACCTAGGATCATGTTAAGGGATTACAATTATGGACCTCTTTGAGATTCCTTGGCAAGAGATGTTTCATGGTATAGGTTTCAATCCTTACAAGTATTTTAGTTTGGGTTTTGATGATGGCTACTTTTTGGGGTTTTAAGAGATGAGAGTGTTGTTTTGGCATGATGGTTTTACCGTTATGATTAGAGTGGTGTAGCGTCAACATGATGGTTCCTTTCTACGATTGATGTGGGACCCTGAGATCACATATAGTTATAGTTTGGTTCAATATGGTGTTTTTGGTGTTGTGCAGGCATTGCTTGAGGACAAACAATATTTGGGGAGGGTGGACTATAATGTCCCCATTTTCAGGTTCCCTTGTAGTGTAGTTGGCACTGACCTTTTGGATGTGTTTCAACGTTATCAAAGGAGTTATTTGAATCTTGCAATGAGTTCAAATGGTCTGGAGGACTCATATGCCACTTTTTGAAGTGATTTTCAACTTCTAGTATGCTCTCCAAGAATATTGGAGAGGGCCTCTAATGAACCTAGTTTTTGGTCTAATTTTGGGTAGAATCTATAGTTTATTTTTTGATAGATGTCATGGAATTTAATGTTAAATGTCGGTATTTTCATAATGTTTCCCTCAAACCTTTGACATTGGAAGTAATCCTATCTTTGCAAGATTTAATGACATTTGGCATAATATGTGGATTATCTATATTGATTTTGCATGTGGTTAATGAATTTTCCTTAGAGTGGTTATAGATGTGCAGTTATTATGTGTACTGACCTTGCCATGCAGATTTAATATGCCAAGTTGAGGAAGACACCGCTAGTTGGGCATGCACCATAACATCTAGCAAAGGAATCGCTCCAAGTCAAAGGCAGTCGATGACAGAAGATTCTTCATGCAACTAAATGTAATCGCCTTGTAGTGGACTTTAATGATCGAGCATGCACGAGCATTACTACTGAGTTGAATCAGCATTTGGACCTGCATGTCTAACCAGATTCCATGCATGCATAACCGCCATCGCTCCATTTCCTCTATTTTCCCTAAATGGCGTCCTCCCAATCATGGAGTTGACTGCCTCGTTTAGCTGATAGTATAAATAATGAGTTGATGCTCCTTCTTCAGAGGTTGCACGATTTGATATTGTACTTGCACTCTCAGTTTTTAATAATACAAATACATTACTCTTTTGTACTCATGATCCATAGTGAATAAAATAAAGTTCTAAATTTGAGCATCTGAGTCTTCATTAGTTTTAGAGGATACTTATCCAAGGGGGGCCACTTGGTGAGTAATCTGTCTTCTTAGTTTAGCATTAGTTTAGTATTACTTGTTGTTTAGTACTTAGTTAGAAATCTGACACCGACTATTCTTGCAACCACTAGAATTTCATTTTGTGACTATTCCTGCAGCCAAAGAAGACATAGCAGTGTCTTGTTTGTTGCTTAGATTTTCATTCTTGTTATGCATTTCTGGTTAGCATAGTCATTGATTGATGTTCAGCATTTGTTCCATTCCTTTTCAAGCAATTTACTTTCAATATTGTGTGCTCCTTAGCTGTAAAATAGAATGGCTACTTTGAGTTCCTAGTGCACATGTTATGCTGACCCATTTCAATTTCACGTCCCTGGGTTGACAAGTTAAATGCACCTTCATGATGATTGAAATCGCCATTCAGGTTAGATGTCCAATCTCTGAATCATGTCCATAAAGGCTTAGTTATTAAGATCATTGTAGGAGGCCAACATTTTTTGCGTTGTTGCTGGGGATGGTGTCAAACTAGGGAGTCTTTTGGAGTCATTGTAGTTTTTCTTGTTGTAGTGTTTCTGGAAGTTGTTCTTAGTATCTCCTCATTTAGGTAGTAATGACCCCCCTTATTTTTTACCAATTCTTTGTCTGAACTGACTGATAGTGAGTGATACCGCATGCATAAAGGTAGGAGAAGGGATGCTTATGGGAGATTCCTTCCTAACAATCCTAATCCATTCCAGCTAGTTGACTATCAGAATCTACTAGAAGAAGAAGAAGAAGATCCACACCCCTTTGTTGATGCATATCCTGACCTGACTAGTTTTGAAGTCTTCTCTGAAGATCAGAATCAGCTTGAGAACCCCTTTGCTTTGGAACCACATAAAGCAGACATGGGTGATGCAAATAGGAACAGACCTAACCAGCCAGCTTTTCCTTTTCCAATTGCCCATCAGAATGAAGTTGACAACATCAAGAACATTCTTGCCTCAACACTCCCAAAGTTTTATGGACTTGTCACAGAAGATCATGGTACCTTTTTATTTGAGTTTGACATACTTTTCAAGAGTTATGATTACACTATTGACGCCCATAGGCTTAAGCTATTTCCTACCACTTTGAAAGAGGCTGCATTAAGATGGTTATGAGCCTAGGAAAAGATACTGTGGAAACTTGGGAAGACATGAAGACAAAATTCCTTGAGAAATACAAGGAATATTGCAGAGGTAGTGACATGAGAGGAGGTGACATTTTCAGGATGCAACAAAAGGAAGATGAGACCCTGGAAGACTACATTGCAAGGTTTTTGTTTTGCCTACAAAAATCTCCACACCATACACTTAATGAAGACTCACATAAGCTATTTTTTCTAAGAGGAATCAATGATAATTGCACTGATGCCTTGGACCTCATGGGAAGAGGAAATATTTCTCAAGTTCCTTGGGAAGATATCAAGAAAATATGCCAGAACTACTCTAGAGTAGCTTCAAAGAAAGGGAGAGCTTACCAATCTTCCATGGGTAAGTCAACTACGAGTGGAGTCTCAAGAATGGTGATTACTCATTTACTGGCAGACTTCAAGCAAGACATTATCAATAATCTACTTACTTAGCTAGATACACTTCAGGCCAAGAAGAAGCAAGAGGAGGTAGAGGTAATGTTGATAGAGTATTGCCCCCATTGCAGACAAAAGAAGGACTATGGCTGTAAGATGGTAGCTAATATTGAGAGCAAACAAGTTCCACCTGAGTTCAAGTCAATCTAGATTGAAGAAGACCAAGTTTACTATGTTGCACAAAGGAAGCCTTGGGATTCAAGACAAGGCATGCCACTGGATCCACTATCCTATGTTGGGCCATATTTTAATTCCTATTCCTCTGGTAACCAATGGAAACCCCCATATCCACCCAATTATGGAGGATATCCACCATATCCTTGGAGTAACCCTCCAAACATTTGGCCAAGTCATCAAAGTTCTCCACCCTAGTGGCAATAACCTCAGGGGAATTGGAAGCAATTTCAAGGGCATTGGTAGCCACCTCTAGAAAATTGGCAACAAACAAATCAATGGAGAGGAGGGCAGCAATGGCCTACTCAGACAACCAATTACATGCAACCACCTTCCCAGCCCTAGCAGCTTGCTATAATGTCTCCACCTGCTAATCCCAGTTCAAAAGCACCTAAACCTACTCAACTACCAGCTTAGCCCATACCCAATCCAAATAACAAACCACAACAATAGCCTACATAGTTTGTTGATTCAAATCAATTCCCTGCATATGCTGTGAGTGTAAGTGATATCCACTTGTGTTCAAGTACTACTCTACCGACCCCTTCCAAGCCCATTATCACTAAGCTCCTTGTGGAAGAGGAAGAGGAACCTTTGAATGATCTCATTCAGCCTAGTGTACCTAAAAATCCTAAACCAGTCCAAGTCACGCAAACTAAACAAGAGCCACCATTTCCTTAGAGATTGGAAGTTTCCAAGAAGAAGGAAGAAAAGGAGGATACAACTTTTGATATCTTGGATCAATTGAAACATATATGTTTCTAGATACCTCTATTTCAGGCCATAAAGGATGTTCCAATCTACGACAAGGCAATCAAAGAGGTATGTCTTAAGAAGCCAGGTAGGAAAAAGGACCCAACTACAATTCATGTGGTGCGACAACTAGTTGACATCATGCTGGGAAAAGTGACTATTCCCAAGTATAATGACCCAGGCAGTCATGTGGTAGCAGTTGTTATAAACAAGGTCTAAGTAAAGAATGCTCTGATTGATTTAGGGGCAATAATAAATGTAATGACCAAAGACATCCTGCAACAACTAAATATCACAAGCATGAGGTCCACTCCTACTATCCTACAGCTTGTTGATAGCTCTACTGTTAAGCCTGATGGTGTAGTGGAGGATCTTGTGGTAGTTCTAGACTCTTGGGAGTACCCAACAGACTTTATGATTCTCTCCCCTAAAGCTACACTAGGCGGGTATCCCATTATTCTTGGAAGGCCATGGTTAGCAACTGCAGATGCATACATTGTATGTCAGTCAGGTGACATGACCATTTCAAATGGGAGGAGCACTAAAAATTTTGTTCTTTATCCACCTGCTTGGCCATCTCATGATGAAGATAATCTCATATGGCCACATGTTGGTGAAGAGGTCGAGGAAGTTAACTCTATGGCGCAACTTATGTTGCTAGGTAGAAGCTCCTTTATGCAACTCCAAGATGAGGATGAAGTATTGGCTAACATCATTCAGAACCATTGTGAAGTGGAGGAAGCATCATCTTCTCATTCTGCTACTCCAGTCAAGACACTTATGCCTGCCCTTCCTACAACCACTGTTCTTGTAGATGTTCTTCCTATATCCACTCTTCCTGTAGCCCCTGTTCCTGCAGATAGACTTCCTGTAACCACTCTTCCTACAACCCCGTTCCTGCAGATAGACTTCTTGCAACAATAGGTATGTCTCATACATTGTTTCCATATGAACTGAAGGTACCATGTGTTAATGAAGTAGCCATGATAGAGTTAACTACACAAGTACGTGTGTCAGAAGAAAAATATTTGAATTTTAATAGTAAATTGAATGAAGAACAACAATTGTTATTGGAAAACCTATTAAGGATCCATCAACATGCATTTGCATGGGATTATCATGATATGAAGGGATTGGATCCTAAACTTTGTACACACAAAATTTACATCAGAGATGATTGCACCCCAGTAAGACAGCCACATAAAAGAATTAACCCTGCACTAAGAGAGCTTGTGAAAGGAGAACTACAAAAATTACTAGATGCAAGATTTATCTACCCCATTTCAGATAGTCAGCGGGTGTCTCCATTAGTAATTATGCCCAAGAAGGGAGGGAAATGGTGAGTTTGTGTTGATTATAGGGAACTTAATGCTACCACCAAGAAGGACCACTTTCCTTTACCCTTCATTGATCAAGTTTTGAATACACTTGTAGGAAAGCAATACTTTTCTTTCCTAGATGGATTCAATGGCTACAACCAGATCCAAATTGCACCTGAGGACTAGGAGAATACTAAATTTACCTATCCATGGGGAACCTATGCCTATTCAGTGCTCCCATTTGGCTTATGCAACACACCTGCAACTTTTCAAAGGGAAGTCATTAGCATCTTCTCAAACATTTCTCATGATTGCATGGAAATTTATATGGATGACTTTACCACTTATGGTGTTGATTTTAATCAAGCATTGAAAAATATCAGAAGGGTCCTGCAAAGATGTGAAGACCAAAACTTGTCCTTAAATAATGAAAAGTGCTTCATGATGATGCAAGAAGGTGTAGTTCTTGGCCCCTACATCTCCCATAAGGGAATTCAAGTAGATCCTGCAAAGATTAAGGTAATCACAAATCTATCCACACCTACAAAACAAAAAAATGTTAGGAATGTTTTGGGTAATGTAGGATATTATAGACGTTTCATCAAGGATTTTAGCAAGGTAGCAACACCATTGTACACTCTTCTCACTAAAGATGTTGAATTTCAGTGGACTGAAGCCTATGACAAGGCATTTTCTGACTTGAAGGCAACTTTAACTCATGCTCCTATACTTAAAGGGTCTAATTGGGAGCTTCCTTTCCACATTCATATTGGTGCATTAGATTATGCCATAGGAGAAGTCTTAGGATAGAAAGAGGGAGTTGTTGAAAACACCATTTACTTTGTCAACAAAAAATTACAAGGAGTTTAATTCAATTATACAGTGATAGAAAAAGAAATGTTGGCAGTAATATATGCACTGAACAAATTCAGACATTACATAATAGGCTACCAAATATTTGTGCACACTGATCATGTAGCCATTAGATATCTCATGAATAAACCTTTGATCACAGGTAGATTGGCAAGATGGTTATTGTTGATGCAAGATTTTGATATAACCATTATGGATAAGCTAGGGAAGGCCAATGTTGTTGCAGATTTTCTTTCAAGGCTAACTATATCAGAAGATAATCAACCCATAGATAACTCTTTCCCTGATGAGCATCTATTCTCCCTCAATGTATAAACACCCTGATATGTTGACATAGCCAATTACTTGGTCACAGGTAGAGTTCTTTCTAACTTCTCTCCAAAAGAGAAAAGGGCACTCATTGAAAAATATTTTCCTTTCTCTTGGATTGTTGGATGTTTGTTTTATACTAGACTTGACCATGTCATGAGGTGTATGAGAGAAGATGAGACATATAACATTTTGTATGCATGTCACAACGAATCATGTGGAGGACACTTTGCAGCCAAGAGGACAACAATAAAGGTTTTGAACACAATATATTACTGGCCAACACTCCATAAGGATGCAAGAAGGTATACCAAAAAATGTGATAAATGTCAAAGAATGGGTAGACCAACTAGGTCTAATGAGATGCCACTATGCCCTTAGGTAGTAATCACTCCCTTTGACAAGTGGGGATTGGATTTTGTGGGACCTATTGACCCTCCATCAAATGGTAAGTCTTATATATTGGTATGCACTGATTATGTGACAAAATGGGTATAAGTTAAGGCCATGGAGCATGCAAGAGATAATAAGGTTGTAGAATTTCTCTATGAGGAGATTTTCATAAGATATGGAGTCCTAAGAGAAATAGTGACTGATTAAGGGGCACAATTCACATCAAACCTTGTTGTAGCAATAGTTAATGAGTACAACATAAGGTACATAAAGTCTACTCTTTATCACCCACAGACTAATGGCCAAGTTGAGGTAACCAACAAAGAGATTGAAGTCATTTTGACTAAAATCCTAGCTATTCATAGAAAGGATTGGGCAAATAGATTACCAAAAATTGTTTGGGCCTACACGAAAACCTAGAAAATAACTACAGGCTTCACCCCATTTGAGTTGTTGTATGGAAAGACAACTATGATGCTAGTTGAATTTGAATATAAGACTCTACAGACTGTAGTAGATTTGGGGATGGATATTTCTGAGACACAAAGAGAAAGAATCATGCAGCTAAATGCTTTGGATGAAATAAGAAGAGAAACCCTGCAACATACAGAAGTGGTGCAGAATCAAAGAATCAAGTGGCATGACAAATTTATTAAGGACAAGAAATTCCAACCAGGAGATTGGGCCCTGCTCTATGACTCAAGATACTAGGACAATGTAGGAAAATTTCAAACAAGATGGCTAGGACCATATGAAGTTGTTGAGGTCTTTCCTAATGGAGTTGTTCAACTTACTACTGTGTGTATTAAAATATTTGTGAATTATATCAAAACAAACACACTTAGATGGGAAGTATTATAGTAAAGAAATCTATCTAAATCAAACATAATTCAATAACATAATTCTTTAAAAACTTCTCATCTTCCTCTAATCTCAAATGTTTTGGTAATTTATGCTCTCATGTCTTATTCCTACACAAATCACTAAGATGTCATCTAAGAAACGAGTAGCCTATCTATTTATAATGCAGAATCTAAGTCTACATCTACATAATTGAATGATTCAGCTGGATGAAATGATAAAATGACACGAGGAAATGGACTGCTATATACAAATGGTATGTAAATGATGCAAAATAGAATTAAACTAATGAAAGTGAGATGGAAATGATTATAAATGCTAAATTAAACTAGGAAATATCTAAAGGAGTCATGATTCAAAGCAAATTGACAAACTATTCTAAATGTTAAACTAAAAATGCAAACTAAGCTCTCAAAAAATGGATGAATTCCTGCAGAGTAATATTATGCAAATGCTCCTTATTGAAAAATCTATAAATGGGCCTCAATTTATAGATTTTTCCAAGGCATTGGGTGAGTTGGCAACCATGAATGATTGAGATTTGATCTAGAGAAATCGACGGTGAAGAATGAGAAGGTGGAGAAAATAAGACAATTGTTCCCTTTAGTAAAACCATCTTGCCAAGTGTAACAAGGAATCATTTGAATGAAGAAGCCATGTGTCTTGAAGGTGGTTAAAATTGTTGAGAACAAATATCCATTTTAGAAAATAAAGATAATTATTTTCATGTGACACATGGTGAGATGGAGGGTGAGGTGGAAGGTAGTTAGAGAAATATGTAGAAATGTGCCAAACTTGAGTTTAAAAATTCAAATTAAATGAGAGGGAATCAATTAAAATAAAACAAATTATTTAGATTTTTTTATTTCAATTAAATCATGAAGAGGGTGAATTAGAATAGAGGAATTAAGAGAATAAGAACTATGTAAATAAATTTGCAATTTATTTATATAGTAGAAGAATAAAGATTTCATTAATTAAATAATCAATATTTAATTAATTTTTTCTAGACCAATTTTGAGTGTATACAACTACCATTAACCCTGTCAGGTTCAAATTATTTGTCAATGGTCATTGCCTCAAACTATATCACAAGCCAATTTCTAAAGAAGAGTTCGTGCAGTAATTCACCCAGCATTCAACACCCGAGCTTCCTGCAGCCGAAGGAAATGGACCTAGTGTCTCTCCTTCTGGCTAATTGAGGTATGTACTCTCTCATAATAAATACTTTCACTTACGTGGAAGTCCATTTCTTCACCCATCTTCCCATCCACCCATCCATCACCACCTTTCTCTCTCTTCCATCACTTCATTCCACCTCACCTCACTCCACCTCATTTTCATTAATTGCTCAATTTATTCCCACAAGGCGAGCGGTACTTTCTCCATGATCTTTGCAGAAAATCTTCCACACATTCAGGTATGTGCGCATTAATTGCTATCTTTAATCATCTTTTAAGTGTGTTCATTTAATCATTGTACGTTAGTATAGAAGTTTACATAAAATGCCATCATTCCCTATCAAATCACCACTCCCATCTCGCATGTGTGGACACATGTCCAAATTTAGGTTGGGAGAGGGGAAAGAAAATGATGCAAATATATTGCCCATGTGTCAATTTATGCTAGGCTACGTCAAAAAATTTAAAATGAGCTGATTTGAAATCTAAGTGAGAGGACAACTTGCATGTGTGAAGTGACATTAATTGCAGCCGTCATTTCTTCCCATCATAATTCCCCTTTTATTGCTCCTTTTCTTGCCATTATTGCCCCTGTCGTAATCTTGAGTTGCAAGCAAAAAGGTGAAACAAAGAAAAGAAAATTTAGTTGATATTGGCACTGGAAATTTAGCAGGTACTGTAGGAAAGTGAGCTTGATTTTCAGATGAGAATTGCAGGAAAGAAGTTGCAAAGCATTTTTTTGATTGCAGATAATGGGAGGTGGGTTAATTCAAAATAAACCCACGGTGCATGACGTTTAATTACAGGATGCACAATGCCTGGCCGAATTTAGAAACTGCAGATGGTCAGATTACTTCCTGAGGTTGGATGGCTTTGATGAAAACATTTCCCTTGAGTTCGCCCAAACATTTTCTAAAGGGAAAGCCACAGTAAAAGGATTGGAAGTTGTGGCAACTGAGGAAAGAATTGTAGAGGTCACATGGTTACCAGTTGATGGAAAAAATTACCCTGCCTCCAAAGACGCTAGATTAGCCAGGGCCGAATTTATAGAGTCGAACGACCCCCCATTGAGCATTGATAAACAAGGTGCAAAGAGAATGTCTCTACTTGAGCCATGGAAGCAGATAGTCGTTTATGTTATCAAATACATCACCTGTGAGGGTCACTAGTCAAATTTGCATTATGTACACTTTGAAATATTTTAAATCACATGAGGCACGAAAGGAAGATGAATGTTCCCAACGTGCTATACAATCTTCTCTCAATCAAGGTGGTCGAGACCCAAAAAAGTAGGGATAATTTTGTTTCCCACCATTGTCTGATTAAATTGCTAGTTGAAAAGTCTCTGCATGATGTATCTACAATAACTTGGGAAGAATTTATAAATGTTGATCAAATTAGACCTAAGCACTTGCAACCTAGGGCTTTACCTCAACCCCATAAGTCTAACAGGAGATTGAGCACAGCTGAAGCCCCTCTTGGCGCTTCAACCTCTGGTGTTGGCTCTTGTGTGAATCCTCCTGCAACAGAAGAAACCATAGAAATTAGTTCTTCTGGAATAGAGCACTCAAAAAAAGAAAGTTCTTCCTTTGATTCTGATGATGACATTCCACTTGAAACCCTGATGAAAACTAGGGCACAAAAGAGAGAAGTAGAAATGAGAAAAGGAAAGGCTAAAGCACAGCCTGTAGAAAGAAAGGTGCCAAGTTCTAAAAAGAGGAAGGTTGACATTGTTCATCTTGCAGCCAAAGGAAAGCGTGAGAAACCTCCCAGGAAATCAAGACCAACTGGGCCTGTGATTGGTACGCCTCCACAGGAAATCCCTAAGCCCGGTGAGACATCACATGAGGATCTTGAAGTTCCAATGGGGTAGGAGAATGTCGAAGAAGAAGATATATTTGGGAGAGCAACAAATATAACATTAGCCGATCTTGCTAACATTGCAGAAGAGTTTGAGGAAAAGCAGGATTTCCTGCAGTATGAGTAAGAAGTCCTGCAGCAAGATGTCCTACAACAACAACCAGAACTAGAGTAGGAGTTCCTGCAGCCACAACAAGAACAAGAATGAGAGTCCCTATAGCAATAGGCAAAAGAAGAAGCAATACCCCTGCAACTAGAGATAACTAGACAACCTGAGTCCATGTAGATAGTGCCATATGAGGAGCCACCATTAACAAAAAGATTGGTAGGCATTCATAATCCTCCTGGTTTACAGTACATGCAACAATTTTGAATTTATGGAGAGAAATACAAAGAAGAGAGGAAGAATGGAAAAAGGAAAAACAAAAATTGAAGGAGGAAATTCAAAAGAAGGATGAGGAGATAGAAGATAAAGATGCAAAAATTGCCACCTTGAAGCAGAGGGTGGATGATATGGTAGCTTTAGCACCATGGATTTTGGAATTTAGGACCCCTCCAAGGGTCTATGTTCTACTCCTGAAAGAGAAGTATCTCTCTTTTAAGCTGTCAAGGATTGCCTTAGGTTTGAATCCTTCTATTGACACCCCTATGGAATTTTTCAATGCTTATAGAATTGCCTCCCCTAAAATGAAGAATTTGTTGTGTGAGTTTTATTTGCATAATTTTGTTGTAACTCAAGACCATGATTGGAACCCGCTGTTATATGTTGGGGATGTCCAATTAAGGGCATTCATGTCTTGGGTACAAAATGAGATTAGTTGGGGACAACAACATGGAGCTTATAAGCAATTGGAGTATGATATCCCTCTGCTCGTTAGAGATGAATCAAACAACCCAAGGGATATTTATAGAGAGTGGCACAAAATGCTTCTCAGACCTAACTATGGCAACATGATTATGCCTTGGATTGAGGTAGTTTACAATGAGTATGAGGTAAAGACAACAACACAAGAGAAAACTATGAGAAGATGTCTATCGCAAAGATGGAATAGTCTATCTGATGAGCTGAAGCAGGTTGAGCCTCATTCCATCCACAATTGTGCTACAACACTAAAGAGGATTGATAGGTATATTCAAATTGGGAGAACTCAGGGGTGGTCTTGGCTTCCCTTGAGTTTCCAACCACCCATGCTCATGTGGCATGTGCCAAACTTCAGATTCTACCAACTTGACATTGTTGCAGAAAGGAAAAGATGGAACATATTTGATAGATTGGGAGGATTTTATTGGGATCTTGATTCACACACTACAACCACTAATGTTGGACAACTATCAATTGCAAATTTCAGAGCTTTGATCAAGCAGAAGAATAACCCTTCCCCTACTGGAGGACCAACAAAACATTAGGTTGAGGCGAGTGATGAGCCTAGTTTTTGGTCTAATTTTGGGTAGAATCTATAGTTTATTTGTTGATAGATGTCATTGTTAAAGTCGGTATTTTCATAATGTTTCCCTCAAACCATTGACATTGGACTTAATCCTATCTCTGTAAGCTTTAATGACATTTGGCATAATATGTGCATTATCTATATTGATTTTGCATGTGTTTAATGAATGTTCCTTATAGTGGTTATAGATGTGCAGTTATTATGCGTACTAACCTTGCTGTGCAGATTTAATATGCCAAGTTGAGGAAGACACCGCTAGCTGGGCATGCACCATAATGTCCAACAAAGGAATCGCTCCAAGTCAAAGACAACCGACGACAGAAGATTCTTCATGCAACTGAATGTAACCACCTTGTAGTGGACTTTAATGATCAAGCATGCACAGGTGTTACTACTGAGCTGAATATGCATTTGGACCTGCATGTCTGATCAGATTCCATGCACACGTAACTGCCATCACTCCATTTCCTATGTTTTCCCTAAATGGCATCCTCCCAGTCGTGGAGTTGACTGCCTCATTTAGATGATAGTATAAATAATGATCTGATGCTCCTTCTTTAAAGGTTGCACAATTTGATATTGTACTTGCACTCTCCAATTTTTAGTAATACAAATACATTACTCTTTTGTACTCTTGATTCATAGTGAATAAAATAAAGTTTTGAGTTCGAGCATCTGAGTCTTCATTAGTTTTAGAGGATACTTATGCAAGGGGGCCCACTTGGTGAGTAATTTGTCTTCTTAGTTTAACATTAGTTTAGTATTACTTGTTGTTAGGTACTTAGTTAGAAATCTGACACCAACTGTTCCTGCAGCCACTAGAATTTCATTTTGTGACTATTCCTGCAGCCAAAGCAGACATAGCAATGTCTTGTTTGTTGCTTATATTTTCATTCTTGTTATGCATTTCCACTTAGCATAGTCATTGATTGATGTTCAACATTTGTTTCATTCCTTTTCAAGCAATTTACTTTCAGTATTGTGTGTTCCTTAGTTGTAGAATATAATGACTACTTTCAGTTCCTAGTGCACATACTATGCTAACCCATTTCATGTTCACATCCCTGGGTTGACAAGTTAAATTCACCTTCATGATGGTTGAAATGGCTATTCAGGTTAGATGTCCAATCTATGAATCATGTCTGTAAAGGCTTAGTTATTAAGATCATTGTAGGAGGCCAACAACCTCTATTTCCAACAATCTCTATTTATAATAAGTCGCTCGATTGGATCCCTTTATCATTATTCTTCATGGGGATGACTCCAATGCAATCGATTTTTATTTTATATGTATTCTACCAGTTTTCACAAAATGAGTGTATTAATGGCTTTATTTTAATTATTTTACTAAGGTCGCTATATATTATTTAAAAAGTTTAAAAATCACCCTAGTGTTATAGCTCATCGAAATTAGAATGAACATGTGGATGGATAAAATAGGGACCTTGCATGTCAAATTATGATTATTTTAATTAAAAGGTCCTTTTTGAAGCTAAAATGGAGTTTTAATTAAAAAGTGAATTTTAAAATTATAAGCTTTTGGAGAGTTTGGTGGAAAAAGTATAAAAAAAAGCATTTGAGGGGCTCATTTGGACATGAAGATTATAATATTTTCCTCTGATGAAACCTCTTGGTTCTAGAAGATTAAACTTGGTTCATCTTAGCCTTCTTTAGGACAGAGACCCTTTTGGAGAAGAATAATTGTGGTGGTGAAAGATTCATCTAGGTTATTATAGTGTGACTCATTCAAAGACAATTTGTGTAGGGAAGGAATTAATGGTGGAATCATACAGATTTCACATAGAGCTGAATGTTGCTAGTAGTCTCATTGTAGGGATTGTGCCTTGAGTTTATTAGCATAGTTGAAGGATTGTCGCAGAGAAATTTTCCAAGCAAATATAAAGTTTATTTGAATGATAATTCCACAGAGATATCTAAGCACATTTTAAAGAGTTAAGTGTAGAAATTGGGAGTGTTTGAAGTGGTTTGCCACTTTGTAGGCCATACATTTTGGTACAACAAGACATGGAGCATTTGGAGGTAAAAAACCTAGGGTGTTAGATTCCCTTGAGTGTATTTGGAGACATTTCATATTGAACTATTGAAGATTGATACTTTAGGAGTGGAACAACTAGGGTTTGGAGGGTTTGTTAGCACATTTCTGGAGCTTTAGTTTGTTGTTGTAATGAATTTTTAGAAATGTGCATGGCATTAGCAAATGGGTATGTGTTGTTTTCCCTTTTGATGTGATTTATTAATATGGGTATCTTATAATATTGTTATAAATACTATTCACCCTACTAGGTATTGCTAAATCTCGTCATATGTTGTTATACAAGCATTGTATTAGACCTACAAACTCAATACAACTTATGGGTATGTCAAAAACATGATCATTAAGTGTTTGGTTCAATCAGGTATTTGAGATATCTTATTTCAATATATTCAACATTCTACCAACTCTATAATGCAATATCAGATTGTGGGTATCATTTTTGACTTGAAATATGAGTGTTATGGTGTGTAATATCTATTTTCCTATTTGATTGTTTCACCAAACCAAAAAAAATCAAGGTGGGACATTACAGACCTGGGCAAAAAAAGATAGCAAAATGTGTGTGATTTCGATTGACTTTGAATGTCTTATGATAAAACTAAATGGTGGTTTATTCTTTTAATGCAAAAGACTTGGGATTTTGTGTGTCTTTTGTAAAATGGTTAAAATTATTTTATAAGATGATTTAGCTTAAGTGGAAATTAATGATGAACTTATTAGGCCATTCTTATTGCATGGACCTATTAAGAAATGTTGTCCTTTGACTCCATCTTTCTTTATGATTATTATTGAAGCCTTACCTTATTTGGTAAGGGACTTTTCTATTGGCCTCCTATTAAAATTGTTGCTCTTCTAGGTCAATCTTAGTTTTAATTCAGGTTTAGTTTGGGTATTAGGTCCTTCCCAAGATTGTTCTTGTGTTGGAATGAAAAAACATGATCAATATTTTATAATTGACAATAAGTTTGGAGGTGGAACACTTATTCTATAAGACTATGAGGATATTAAAATTGAAGACTTAAATAACATTTTCATTGGTCTAACTAATGTATTAAGTGATTTCTCTACTAAAACTATTAAAGAACTTCAAGATGTAGCTAAGAAGCTACATGAAAAAAAATATTAGTTCAAAATGTAATGAAATTACTAGCATTAGAGGAAAATATAATATGAAATAAGATAATAATGAATCATTTTGAGAAGGCAACCTAAAAAAAAATCAATAAAAATAAAATTCACGATATTGTGATAATAAACTAGTCACTACCTCATATATACTATATTTATGTCATGAAAACCACCCAAATTGACTTGATCACATATATAAAACTATAAAAATAATAATATAACTTAAATAAAATATTTTAACTTCAAATCAACTAATACATATCACAATGCATATTATAAATTAATAACATAAAATATTTTAAATCAAAAAAAAAAATTGATAAGATCCCCCTTCTTATAATATATTATAGTGGTATATTTCTTAAAGATTTAATAAAAGAACATGTTTAAAAAGCAATATCTTAAATTCATATTATTATTAATCTTCTTAAAACTAAGCATGATAATTTTGTTCATAACAAGGTCATTCAAATCATAAACTTCATTTGTTTATATTAGCTTGATTTTATTTTATTTTAGTGTAGCTACCCTTTAGAAGCCTTGGGCTCATATGATTAGCCTCTTTAAAGTTTGATTGTTATATAGAACTATTTTATGACCTATCTAAATATATATTTTTTATATTTTATAATTTTGTATTAATGGGTATTGTATTTAAGACATTTCATAAAGGTTATTGATTTTTTTTATTAGAATGGTTAATTGAAGTTAAGGTTACTGATTTACTTGATTACAATGGTTAATTGAAGTTAATGTATGTTATGATTAAGAATCAATTACATGATTACATATCTATTGATTTTGATGATTGATATACTATTTTATTTTTATTAAAATTTCATGTTATATCTATTTTCAATGAAATAAATATGTAGTTTAGATTGTATTTGTTGTATTGTAAGATTCGCCTCTAAATTTTGTTTCGACTAAGTTAAGGTGATTTCTTCAAATGAAATAGCTGATTATAATGAAATGTATGATACATTTAATTATTATTCATAATTTTATTTTTGTCAACTTGATCATTCATATATTTTTTAAATAAAATATCATCCTTAAATTACATATAATGAAAATATAAAATGAATTATTCATTTGAAATTTTATTGCAAGATCTTCATAGACCTTGATTTTTTATTTGTCAAAGATAGACTTTAGGGCTTCCTTCAATTGAGTTAAAATTATTTATTCAAATGAAATACTCAATTAAAATGGTTGCATATCATAGTAAACTATTAGAATAAGTGTATGGAAATGAAGGACTAAAAAAGAGTCAAAAGTGACTACTATTTTTTATATCAACAAATATTGAACTTTGATAAGTAATTCAAGATATCTACACTTAAATTTTTTAGATGTAATAAGGAAAAGAAAATTAGTGCTTAGAATCTAGTTTCTAAAATAGTGTTATTTTTCAATGGTGGAGATTAAGAGGGTCAAACACTAAGAGCACACAAAGTAGTCTTATTTTTGTCACAAAAATATACATAGCATGGAGTATGCTCCTCTCCTTTTATTTTTTATTAAATATTTTGTAAATTCCTTTGATGAAAAATTATTTAAGATCATGAAGTAGTTTAAATAATTTTTTACTAATTTTTGAAAGAATAAATTATCTTTGACTAATTTTCTAAGTGAACACATCCTTAAAAATTAAAACTAAGTGTACTTCTAGTTTTTTTTAAAAATCAATGTGTATAAATTCTAGGATGTAAAAAAAAAAATTAAAAAAAAAAAAATTGGAAAAGCATAACAAAAATTACTCACAAAAAATATGTGTTTTTATAAAAAATAAAGACTGCTAAAAGTAATCAAAGATTGAAACTTGAATGCATTTAGATTTTAGAGGGAAAAAATACATGGTTAGAAAGCTAATGTGAATCTTGATGTCTAGTAGTGTTTTTACATAATCATATCTTAAAATACATGAACTTAATAGAGAGAATTCTCAATGTGTGCGTGTCTTTTATAAAACACATATTTAAGCACTCAAGTTATATGTCCAACCATTAGGATTTGTAAATTCAAACTTATTGAAAACCTAAAGATGATATTTCATTAGTTTAAATAGAACACATACATGTTATAATGCACTCATATTACCAAAAATGTGCTTGAGACTTAATGTGTGAATTATGTTTCACGAAATTGAAACAAATTTTAGAGAAATGTGAATGTTTGAACACCTTTTTTCCTTCCATATTTATGTACATACCCTTCAATTACATCATTATTTCATTATTATAATTAATTATATTCATATTAGGCACATGACACAACTCAATATTTATGTGCTTTCTTATTGTTATCTTTAATTGCACCCATCTTCCTTATTATTAGAAGGGGAATAATCCTCTCACTTCCTCTCTATAGTTTGAATTTAATATTATTAATTTTAAAAAATTATTTCTTTACCATGGGAAATGCACTTTAAAATTTGTGGCATGTTGGTAGGGAGGGTTGTCTACTATTGAACTAAACAAGTTCAATTCTAACAAGTTAGATTCGTTGTTCATCATCTTAACCCAATTTTTAATTTATTTGATATAATGACATATAATTAGACAAGGTTTATCTTCAAATTATTAATAATAATTATAGGTGAAAACATTATAATACTAAAAATCCTACTTAGACCTTTATTTTCAAATTCCCTTAGAAGAATTGTTTATATGTGTCTTATATTGTGTTTTAATTTTAAACCTTCAAATATAAATACATGAGCAGTATCAAGAGTAAGTTAGATCTTGATAATTTAATCACATGAAAAATGTAACATACGTAGATAACACACTACAAAAAAATAGCAATTTGGAACATGTAATTAAATAAAGTGAAACAAAAAATTGTACAATCAAATCAAGTTATATATCATTTTATCAAAAAATAGGATTCACATAAAAATTATATAGGAGATTTGCTCACAAGGTTTGGGAGAATATATCAAATCGATTTAAAACATATTATTTTAATATAAAGAGTATCATGAATTGTATTAATTGTTCTTAGACTTTGTACTAATAGATTTACTAAAAGGGGCATATTTTTTGTAGCAAGGTCCTTACTTCAAGTCCATAATTCAAGAAAGGTGGGCATTAATTACAACACTTTTAAAAGAATTTCTCATCTTAGTATAAAAGATCCATCTCAAGATTAAAATATATATTTTTAATTCATTAAAAAAATTATATCTTCATTGAGTATTGTTGATAGAAGTAATTTATTTTAAAAAATATATTTTTAGAGCTTTGTTGATTATTATTTGAGGCTTTAATAAAAGGATGAGGATGTGTAAGATTGCAAGAATGTGGATATCCTTATTAATATAATGTTTGATACTCTCATAATCATTACACATGTAGAGGATGAATAATGAGAAAAAAAAGTAAAACAAAAACAAGGACAATAATTTAAATGATTTGAGCAACAAAGTTAAGGTCTAATTATTATGTCCATTCACTTTAATAGACTTTACAAGTTAATTTGGTTGGGATTAGCGTCATTATTATCTATCTTTTTTTAAGAGAATCTTTTTAAAATGTCATATTAGTGCTTTGACATTTACTTTACATATTAATGAGTAAATGGAAATTTTATTGTACATATTAACAAAATAAAACATGATGGCAAATGCAAGTTAAGGATTTAATCTTTTTCACTTTTAAAAATTCAATGAAAAGATAGATACCTCTTCACATTTATGTAAGATATTTTAAAAAATATCTAATCTACTTAAGAACTTTCTAATGAAATATATTATTATGTCATTTTTTAGAGAAAACACATCGAGGTGTGAAAATATAAGTAATAACACTATTGAGGCATGAATACATAGGTAACAATAACAATAAAATATGTTCTATAATGTATTATTAATGTGATACCTTTGTTATGAAAATTAGATTTAAATATTCAAATATACTTAACATTTGAAAATTTGATGTAATTTTTTAAAACATTTTAGTATTTCATGGCACCATGGATTATTTTGTAGGCCAATAAAAATAGAGCTACATTGAAGAATATTTTATTCTTCCATCACAATTTGTTTTAGTGTTATTATGGAAATGCTACAAAATCTATTTAATAATGTACAAAGTTAAATAGGAAATGTTACACACTTAACTTGATGTGGACTACGACTAAAATATATTAGTCGCATAAACCGCCTTGTATTGTACAACTCAAAGTTTCATGATAGGTGCATAAGGCGCATACTTGGACTATATAAAATTACAATTAATCAACTTAAATTCAATAGTGGTTATTATCAAATCAGTTCACCTATCAGTGAAAGAGAGAGAATCTAATTAGTAGCTATATATGTGGTATTATGGAGATATATTATCTATTATAATAAGAACAATTATATATTCATCTTCTTTAGTTAAGATTATTAATGTGTGTGTGTGTCTATATATATATATATTCTACATCTCTAAAAATTATACGTATGTATGTGAATCTCTATTAATTCCATCTATATTGTGCAAATAAGACATATTGCAATAGGGTGTGTATAAATATGACTATTGAATCCTTTAAGGGTGGGTATATCTAGAGGTGGAAATCCCTCTCCACACACACAAAGAATGTTTGTCATACTGTATCTAAAGACACCATTTTGGTGTATTCGATATCCTTTATATGAAATCTCATAAATTTATACTTCTACATTATGTGTCATTTAAATTTTGAAATCTTAAATATCAATTTCATGAAAAAGATCAAGAGGAAATTATAATTTACCAATCTACTAAAATGAAAAAGACAACACAAATACTAAAGCATGAAGATAAAATGAAAATACTAGAACAACAAGTGATTAGGTAATGTGAAACAAAACATTAATCAAAAGGATTTACTTACCCTCTCAAAAAAATCCCATGAAAATTATAAAAGGGGGTCTGAATCTACTTTATAAACTACTATTTCTTTTTGAAAATGGTGGAGATTAAGGGGTTCAAATAGGGGGAGCACACAAAGTGCTCCTATTTTTGTCAAAAAATATATCATAGCTTCTAGTGTGCTCTGTTCAACACCCAAAATACTAAGAGAGGGGGGGGGTGAATTAGTATTATTTTAAACCATTCAAACATTTAAACATCCAAATCACATAGCACATTCAATTGCAGTAAAGAAAGAAAGCATGAAACATCAATAACATCACATAACACATGAACACCAAGATTTTTAAGTGGAAAATCCAAAATGGGAAAAACCATAGTGAGGATTAGCTCACAAAACACATGAACACCAATATTTTTACGTGGAAAACCCAAAATGGGAAAAACCACTATGAGGATTAGCTCATAATATATTATAACTAGTTATAGTATATTTACAGAAGTGCTCACTGCATGTGGATTCACTGTCCAAGTGGACTCACAACCCACAAAGAAAAAGATAGAAGAGAGATTTTGGATCACATACTAGATTGAATTGTTTATAATTGCATCTAACATATGCATGAATTACAGTTCCAAGAAAGCTCAATAAATTGACTTAACACACTTCATTTGATTCATATCTAACACTCTACTTTCCTCTGCATTCACATCACTCTAATCTTCTACTCAACATTCACAACTTAAATTCACACCGCTATGTTAATATTCATATCACATACATGTAGAACACTCGCAACACACATCACTCTCAACAAAACACCAAAAAATATCTAATTTATACATCCACATCGAGCATAACATCAATTAGGTTAGCCTAATTAGATGTAACATTCAAAATATAACTTGTCGGCTTAAGTTCTTCCACACACACACTTCACACCAAGATTTAAATCTCAAAATAACTTGAAATAGGTCAACATGGACCTATAGTAGATCCCACATAAGACCGCAACACTTATTTAACCATCGCATACCTTCAAACTTATTAGGTCGGCACCACATAAGACCTAATACCAAAATTCTTCAACTGTGTACCCACATTTGGACACGTGGACCTCAAAATTCAATGCCAACTAGAATTCACACACTAATGCCATCTGTCAACACATCCTCAAAAGTGCAAAGCCAAAAACTTATCTACAACGATCTTCCCAACTATAATACCTGCCCAAAATTCCTATTATGTAATATTTTGAAAAATATTCATAATTTTTTCTAAGGTAGGTTGGGGAAGGAGATATAGGTTTTGAAATAGTTATTGAGTTGTTGAGACATGACAAGGTTTCAAGAACCATAAAAACTTTTGACACCCCAAGTAATCTCAAACTTGTAACAAGAGAGTACAACTCTTTGAGGTGTTCTACTGAATACTCCACATCGTTGTTTTTTTCCCACATTCAAATAAATATTTTTCTAAATTTTTAATTATAATGTCTATTGTGTTTGGTTCCAAAGTTCAATGATTGGTGCAAACAAGGAAACCAAGGAGGACACGATCGAGCTTAAATACCGCACACTAAGCTTTGACCGCTTAGGTGGCTCATCTGGGGCCCTTTAAACCCATTCCTTTTTTTGGTTTTCATTTTTGTTCAGTGAATGCTATAGTGGGTGCTCTCAATAGTATGCGGTCAATCACACAATTAAGTAATGCTTTTATTTTAATTTTTCTCCTCCTACCCAAATCAAAATTAAAAAAACATGTTACAAATGAGAGAGGAAAAGGAAAACAAGAGTTTTGCCTTCTATAGGAGCTGCAGGGTCCATGCTGAAGGTCACTTTCGAGATGCTTTTCTGAGCAATGATAGTGGAAAATGGGTGATATCCCCTTACACCATATATGTTAATTATTCTAGTAGTTTTCAAGAAGCCAAATAATGCATCCACTATTAGGGACGAGGACACTAGGTTGAATGTAAAGCTGGGATATCTCAATAATATGTAACAATAATTTGGATGAATGCCAGCTAATAGTGGTCATGGTACTAATATGTATGCACTAATTTCATATTTCTCTATTTGTATTTAGAATTTTTTTATATGTTGTTGAATCCCTACAAAGATTTAAAAGAAGACATCATTGTGTAGTTAAGTATCCGAGTTTATCTCAATGTAATATTTAAATTAAATATATATCCCAGCTTTGTCTGTCTCCAAGATTCAAATGTTTGTAGGGTAAAAACACAAAGCTATGTCACACTTAGGAAATAGCCAACACTGATCTAACTTTTAAACTTGAATCACTAAAAAGTGGCATATATGATTTGAATTTTGAAATGATGTAAACTAATAGAATGTGTATTTTTTAGTATATTTTATGCTTGTATTTTTTTGAAAAATCAAAAAATATTTGAATATAGTTTTTTATAAATTTACACAAATTTTTTGTTGTTGATAAAATGTTGAAAAAATGAAGGTACATGAGACATCAATCTTTATATAGTAAATTTTATTATTTTTCATTCAAATTTTTTGTGTGTATTTATAACTTTAAACTTTAGTGCATGGATTTATTTTTTCAATTTTGATAAATATATATTTTTAAATAAATATTAAAATGTGTGTGTACTAAAATGCAACTATTTCCATTCGACACAAACTTTTATATTGATTATTTATTTAAAATAGAAAACAAATTATACCATCTTGATATAGATTCTTTTATCTAGTGCATCATATTTTTTTCAATTTTTTTAATAAGTTTTAGTATTTTTCTTGACATGGAAATTAACCTAATATTTTTGTGTTGATAACCTACTTTTAGTAAAAATAAAATATTAAATATAAATATAGTTAAAATATTTAAATATATACATTTTGAAAACTATACTTATGGATCTACAAAAGGGTATTTTTATATTTTTAAAAATGTTATTTACATGACTAGGAGTTGTTGAAACATCAAGTTTTTCAAATAATTTAATTTTTTCATTAAATTGGCTTCAAAGTGGCGGTAAATATGCTTTTATCTAACAATTTTAGTTGGAAAAGTTGTGGACATATATAACTTAGCTAGAATGAATTTTACTAGATCATATTTTTGACCAAAATTTATTTTTAGTTAGAAATACTTAAATTCAGTTGTGTTGATAAGTTGGTTGAAAGTGTGACACAACTTTGTACTTTTACGGATTATGAGGATCTCCCTTTTCGGTGTAGGAGATGTTTTTCTATGGATCATTTGGCCTATAGTTTCCCTCTTGCTCGCCACAAGGGCACTGCTACTTGGTGGAAGGATGCTCTCTTGGATCATCTCACGGTGGGTTCTCCTCCCTCGGAAGGCTCTTTTGAGGAGGACAACCCTATTGAGTCTTCTCAGGAGCCTGTGTCTTGCCTGGACCCTCTTCTGGCTATCCCTTTTGTGGAGCCATTGTTGGATCGATCTACTGACGTTGTTCATTCTGAGCCTACTCGAACCTTGTTGATTGCCTCTGCTGGTCCATCTATTGATCATGTCTCCTCTCTTGTGATGTCGATTCCCTCGTTGTGTGGTGGCTCATTGCCCATGGTGGCTATTGTGGATCTACTTCTCTTGCCTCGCTCGGTGGACTTTGATTCTGAGTCTTCCTAGTCTGTTGTGCTGAGAAAGAAGAAGGGACTCCCTCGATCTGTCACATCTTTGCAGCCTAGGGTTAAGGGAGTCAGATTAGTCCCCTTAGATACTAGGGTTATCTAGTCCTCGTCTATGGTTTGACAGTCGTTTGTTAGTTGTTTCTGTGTGTAGTCTGTCCTCTTTTCTTAGTTCATTCCTGGTTTGAACTAGCTTCCTTTTGGACCTTTGGGCTTCCTGTGTAAAGGGTACAACACCCTGAAAATGTTGCTTATTTTATCAAAAACTTTGTACTTTTACCCTGTATGATTATGATCCATAAACCTTTTGAATTGTAATATTTGTTCATGTGTGTATATTTATATGTTGGATTAAGTTAATAGTTTTTCCTTCTCATAGTTCATATTGGAGATAAAAATTTGGGACATTTGTGAAGTTCCAAGGTCTCATTGATAACAAATTCATCTTCCTAATCTAAATAGAATAGTTTTTAAGAAAATTTGTATCGTTGAAATTTAGATCATTACTAAATTTCCTTTTGATTAAAAATATTCTAGATGTTGTGAACTTCATATTTCTTTGAGTCACGGGTAATATAATTAAAGAAGTGATAACCCCAAACATTGGACCTGAGAATATAACTTTGGGATCTGGTCACTTCAACCAAGCCTTTTAGCATTATTGAGACAAGTAGACTTATAAGGTAAAATTGTTACACCTCGTTGTGTTGTTACCCATTTACTATTACCTTGATGGGTTAAAATGCTTTAGTATATTTATGATTGTGTTTTGTATATGAATCTTGATGGAAATATGACATGAATGAATTTTTAATTCAATTTGATATTTTATAATGTTCTGAAGATGAAAATATATGATGCATGTGAATGTAATGTTATCGGCTAACTACTGTTGTGATGTACTAAGCTAGATGCAGGAAAAAATTCGAACCTCTAGAAGAGAGGGAGAGTATCACTTAGGAGAAGAACTTGGTTTGGTAATCCTAATGAGCCTAATTGAGCAAACACACACTCACTTCCTAGTTGGTCTAGTTGAATTAAGATAGCTCGAGAAATGGTAGGTAACCTTCTGTCAAGGTTTGAGTATGTTTTGTATTGGTATGTGGTTTAAGTCTTTGAATTTTCCTATTTGTCGATATGTGATTAAGTCTTTATGTTGAGTGAAAATTCTTCCTCGTATGTTCATAATTTAATCAATAAAGTATATATGTACATGTCTACGATAACTCATACATGTGAGTATATGTGTGCATGAGTATATGTAGATAGATGTATTTACGTATGCTCATGAATAGATAACCCATATGCATGGGAATATCGATCAAGGATGAATGCGACATATATATATACACACATACACTTCGTGCATATACATCAATCAATGAATATGAGAATATATGTGTTTAAGTATGGATATTAAAATAATGTTATATATATGTGTTTAATGTATATATATATATGTATATATATGTATATAATTACATTAATGTAGATGTATATACATATATATGTATGTATATATATATAATTATTTTGATATATGTTTATATATATATATTTAATTAGCAAGTAATGTTTTAGTAATCATGATATAATTATATATATATGTATATATTATGGATATAATATATATATTAATTATATATGATATATATTATTGTTTGGTATATATTAAAATGCTTTGTAATAAGCATAGCACAATAACATAACACTACCATATAAACAATGACCAAAACATAAAAGCTACGCATAAAGTGCATAAGGTGAATAAGTCAATAGACTTACGCATAGCGCATAAGAGAAGGTAGAAACTATTCAAACATTGCAAGGAAAATACAATTTAAAACAATGTTGACTTAGTCTACCCATGCATGAATAAAGGGCACTAAAATATGAAAGGTGGCACCAAAGTCTGTAGAAAGTGGAAACCAAAAGAAGTCTAATACATGCACCATATCTAGGTAAATCCATATGATAAGCATGAAACTTAGTTAATGCAAAGATGGCAGAAATTTGTAAGGGTAGTCAGTTTGCAAATCAAATAAGAAACCTGTAGTAATGCATTGATGTGCCTTGACTCAGAAAAAGAGTCATGTTGTCACAAAAAGAGAGTTGACTCATCCATTCTATGAAATTGTAAATAAGAGGATTGTTATGTGTTGCAATCTGAGAGTTTAAATTAGCCACATATCAGTTGAGTCAATGCAATTTTGGTTGCTATTAGAGTGGTGGCAGATTCAATAGCTTATTTGTAGCATTATGATGCTCATATTTTAGTATAAATAGAGGTGTACTCTCTACCATTTGTTACACTTTTTCCATTCAGATTCTTCATTGCTATTCTGCTGTAGTTTTCTGTGCAAGCATTATTTTATGAGTTTTTGGTGAGAAAGAGAGAATTGTTTGTGAATTTGAGTTTATTGAGAGTTCTTGAGAGGAGGCTAGAGTTTGGAGATTAGTTGAACATTTGAGAAGTATCATTCATGGTTGTAGAGGTTGAGGTTGGAAAGCAACATTATCAATTGGAACTTTATATCTAGGCATGCTGATTTCTATTCTTTTATTATTTATGTTTGAAAGGTTATTTGATTATAAATGCCTTTGTTTGGGAAAGATTGTTTTTGGAATGCATGATATGCTTGTTCTTTTGAACTTAGTTATTTCCTAGTATGGAATAATCTTTTGTGATTCTTGATTGAGTCTTGAATTAGTGAAACCCTCTTATTTGGGAACACATTTATAATATGTTGAAGTATGTATGAATTAAATGCTATTAGAACTATACTTAGTTCATTAAGTCTATTTGGATATTGCATGAAAAGTGAAATGTGGAATATGTCGCCATCTTATAGTGCTTTTATGAAAATGTTATTTTGAACATGATAGGGTAGCATGGTTATTATTGGGGTTAGAGTAATCCATGGGAAAGGGGGTAACCTATCTAGCCACTAGTATGTATGCATGTATGATTAGCATGGTTATACCTGGGGTTAGAGTAATCAATTGGAAAGGTGTAACCTAGTTAATCAGTTTGTTATAGACTTGGTTATTCTTGGGGTTAGGATAATCCATGGTTAAGGGAATAATCTTGTTGGACAAGTTGTTATGTCATCACCTTATATTGAATGTGTGTTATGTTTATGGTCAATACCAAATCAAGTTAAAGGGTGGGTGGATAGATGACTCACACTTGAAGTACTAGGTGTTGAATTCTTTGGCCAAAGTAGTGTAAGTAGCCACTGTTTACATTGTCAGTTCATTGTGATCCATGATTTCATTCTAAGCAAGGAAGTCATACATGTAGGATGTATCCAATGTATGGTAGCTCTAGATATGTAGGACATAACACTATGCTCAGGGAGGTCAGGATTATGGGGTTACCAAATGAATCTCTTTGTCGAAGGGTAGGGCCATCTTACTAGTTAGGTAGATGTGCGAGAGACCACAATAAGTCCATGGTTGGTGAAAAAGCATTTGAGTGATGCTCTCCCTCATATAGTTGGCAATCAGGATTTGAGGATGTAGCACTAGTTTGGGGACACCTAGAATTTATGCACCAGTGATGGGGACATCTAGGAGGTATGCACCAACATTGGGGACATCTAGATCATTGCATTTTTTTGTATATATATCATTGAGCTCATGGAAGCTATGAATGTAAACATGTATCCCAATTCTTATTAAGAAATTGTAAATGGGAAATATTATCACGATGAAATTATGTAATGTGAAATCGTTACTTGAATTATTGAAATGATTCTTTGTTATGCAATGAGAAAGTTTGAAATTAATGTTTCAAATGTGCATATTTCTTTTTCTTTATAGTTCAAATGTGCATCTTGTTAATCATATGGAAATAAATTTTTTATTTCTTATAATGTTAGTAGCATAAACTATTCACTTGTGGGTAAAACATGGTAAAAACAATAGGTAGAACAATGGGCATGTTACACATGGTATCAGAGCTACTAGGTTCAACACTAGAACCTATGTGCTCACTATATTTTCATCCAACATTATATGAGTCTAATGTTTGGAATTCTTGTGCCAACATGGTGCATCTCAATATGACTACAAGGAAGTCAGTAATTGGTAATGGGTTCTACCTAAAGGCCAAGAAAGAAAGGGAAGCCATTGTTTGAACCATAGAGGGGACCAATTATGATAACACTATTTTGTTGAGTGACACTGAGACTTTTAGTCATGCTCTATCATGCATCAGTCAAGAAAGGAGGAGGATGCATGATGTTGTTAACTCTGTACCTCCTATCTCTCTCACCAAGTCAGATTCTTTATCACTTTCCAGGGATATCCCCTCATAATGTAGTGTTAGTCCTACTATGATCTTTAGGGACCCTCATGTTCTTCCTATGGCGGAAGTTATTGTAATAACCTCAAATGATGAATTGGAGGGATATGTCCCCTGAAACCATGTATTTGAGGATAGGTCTAAGGGTTATTTCCCTTTTGACAATGTATGGGAACAAAAATCAGAGGGGTATACCCCACTTAGCTAAGTGTCAGAGAGTGAATTTGAGGGATACTCTCCCCTAGACTATTTGAATAGTCATTCCATGTACCAAGAAGACGAGTGACTTCACATAAGGAAGTTCATCATGGGCCTCAATGCCCAAATAGGTGGAAAGGTAGATGTGCATGGTCCTGCTACCATGGACTTGGTGTACTAGAAAGCCATTAAGTGAGAACAAAAGCTTAAATCTATCTCGAACTACCATGAAAATAATCTTAAGAAGTTTAATTGGTTGCAAGCCAATCAAGCTTCGAAGAAGCCTAGTGAAGGGTAGGATTACCAAAGGAAAGGGAACAAAGGATCTTGTAATAGTCAAAATAATTCAAGGGACAATAGGGGGAACAATAAAAATAACAACAATGCTAGTAGAAATGAAGGTAGTTTTGGAAGGCCTGCATCAAGGATTGGACCATTGAGAGGATGTTATACTTGTGGTGGAGATCACTTTACAAATCAATGTCCCAACAAACCACCAGGAATGCAATCACAAGGGAATCAACTACCTTCTCAACGAGAAGCATTCTAGCAAAGGATTCATGCAACATTAGACAACTGACAAGCGGAGTACCAAATCACTCCTATGGAAATATCATGTACTTTGTTTGGTACGCCTATTTCCATTCTTATTGATATTGGTGCCATTGAAAAATTTGTTTCTCCTAGTATAGCTAGGAAAATTTCTAGAAAATATGGCTATATTGAAAAGTCTTGGATGGTTGAATATGCAAACTAGACAAGAGCTAAGATGGAGTAATGTCTGTTAGTAGCAAGGGTTGAACTTCCAAGTTTCTCCTCAGAAGTGAATTTGTATGTAGCACTCGGGGATGAATTGGCTATGGAAGCATAAAGCCAAAGTAGATTGTCATGCAAAAATAGTGGAATTTTTAGATGATCTAGGAAATTGGGTGTTCAAGTGCGAGGAACACCAAGAGAAGTTAAGTTGTGGAAAATCTTCACCGTACAAATGCATAGGGCAAAGAAGAAAGGTTGCCAGCTCTTTGTTGTGAAAATGGAGAAGCTTGAGGAATGTAATGAGTTCATTTCTCAAGATATTGTATATTATGGACCACAAGACCCCCAAGATGCCAAAGAAGGTGAGGTGGTGGAATTTGGAAAAACAAATATGGAGAAATATCCTATCCTACGAAAATTTGCAGATGCATTTCCAAATGAATTACCTGGATTTCCTCCCAAGAGAGTGTTTGATTTCTCCATTGACATAGTTCTAGGGGTGGAGCCTATATCTTAAGTGCCATATAGGATGACCACGATAATATCAATGGAGTTAAAATCTCAATTGGAGGAATTGTTATCCAAGGGACTGATTAGACCCAGTGTTTCACCTTAGGGAGCACTAGTAATCTTCGTGAAGAAGAAGGATTTCATGTTGCACTTGTGCACTGATTATTGTTTGCTTAATAAAGCAATGATAAAGAATAAGTATTCATTGCCATGTATCGATGATCTCTTTGATCAAGTGTGAGGAACAAAAGTTTTTTCAAAAATTGATCTAAGATCAGGTTATCATCAACTGAGGACCAAAGATGAAGATATTCAAAACAACTTTTAGGACTAGGTATGATCATTATGAGTTCATGGTCCTACCTTTTGGGCTAACGAATGCACTTGAAACATTCATGAACTTAATGAATAATGTATTCAAAGACTACTTGGACAAGTTTGTGTTGGTCTTTTTGGATGATATTCTTATCTATTCCAAGAATGAAGAGGAACATCTCCAATATCTAGAGATTGTTCTCTAATGATTGAGAGAGCATAAATTGTATGGGAAAATATTTAAGTGTACTTTCTTTTAGAAGGAAGTGCGGTATCTGGGTCATGTGATTTTAGTTGATGGGTTTGTAGTTGATCCAACAAAAATAAAAGTAGTGCTTGAATGGCTAATGCTTAAGAATGTGTCAGAAGTTAGAAGTTTTATGGGTTTGGCTATTTACTATCAAAATTTTGTTGCAAAATTTTCTAGAATAGATTTTCCAATTACCTCCTTACAGAGAAAAGGGAAGAAGTTTGTGTGGATAGAGAAATGTCAAGCAACATTTGATCAATTCAAGGAAAAGTTGACCACAACTTTGATACTAAAAGTACCAGATCTAGATGGTTATTTTATAGTCATCACCGATGCTTTAGGAGAAGGTTTGGGTGGAATGTTGAGGCAGGATGGGCGAGTCATAGCCTATGAATCAAGGGAGCTAAAGCCTTATGAACAAAATTATGCTTTGCTTGATTTGGAATTAGCAGTTATTGTTCATGCATTACAGATGTGGAGACACTATCTGCTGGGAAAATATTTTGAATTGAAGGTCGATCATCATAGTCTAAAGTACT